>JAWDGP010006781.1:155000-162500 GCA_033675545.1 Elysia crispata | reverse complement strand
GTCTGGGAAAAGTGGGTGTAATCACTACAACTTCATCAATCACGGTTTGTCTCTTAAAAAAAGGGGGAAAAGCAAATCTAGATTTAATAGACAAAGTAGCTGGCCGCAATCGTTTTTTTTTCTTTTGTTTTTTGTTTTTTAATCTGGCCATGTAAACTAAGAATTGGTTGTAAACATTCATACTTTTGGTTTAGATGAAAGTGTTAGAAATCCATGATTTACGAGAATTATACCCATCACGATTAGACCATCTTCGGCACCATGTTTGATTTGATGCAATATGTGGTGATTAAGAGCATAGTAAGCAATGCGCTCGGCGTCACTGGTTAATGAAGACATAGATGCCCTGAAAAAGCAAATACTTCGCCTTTTCAGTCCTTTCTTTCTGTGGTCTCTAAAGTCGTCCGCCATATTATTTTTAGGCACAACAAACTCCCTGTCCATGATATCAAGTTTAAACGGGTATCCCACCAGAATTTTTTTTGGTCCAAAAATTGCGTGGCTTAATTCTTACTGAGATTCAATTCAACTATTTTTTTTCAGGTTTTAACATTCACCAAAAAATAGAAAAACTATTACAGTTTTACCTAAATCACGGCCTGAAATCGATGCCTTCCGCTGAAGACTGAGACCTTAGACGATTACTCAAACTGCCATCTTTCAGTATCATAATAAAAGAAAAAATTACTTAAATAATGAGACATCCACAACTTACTCTCTTAATGTATTTAAAAACTATACTCCATAATTTAAAAAAAATGCACATACAGATATAGACCTAGCACTTAGACCTAACTAGATATTTAGATCTAGATTTAGGTTAAATCTAGTGCATCTGGTTGAAACACACGAAGCAGTGACTATTGAGCCATTTACTTGAAACAGTTAGCTGGACCTAGAGATTTACAAACTTTCTTCTTAATGCTATGAAGCAATAACCATTTGGCGGAGCCAGTGTAATCAACGCCTAGCCGATGCGATGCATTTGTGGCACCATATCGTAGATCTGCATCTAGCTTATTTCAGATCAATCATCTAATTTTGGATATTGAAATTTTTAAGTCATGATGTGGTAAAGTAGGGTTTACTGAAGAGCACACGAATTGAATTGTGTTTATATAATTTCACTCCAAACCTTTTCTAACTTATCAGAATTAAAGAAAAAACAATGAAACGTTTACTGTAAGATACAGGAAATATGTTCAGTACCTCGAAAAAGTTTCGAAATATAAGAAAAACCAAACCAAACAAAATAAAAGGAATAAGCACCAGCACTCACACGCACAATGAGCTCATCTCTTAATGTATTTTAAACTTGTAGGCAGTAACAGTTAAACGCATTTCTTTGCAAACTTTAAAAAATGTGAAATAATATTGAAAATAGTACAACTATCAAATTTTAGGAAACTTTTTTACACAATATTCTATGAGAACACTATTGTTTACAACATGTAAGAAATAAAATTCCCACTTTTTTTACCAAAACAATTAATTACGGAAATACACGGCACATACCGAAATGCTTGTCAATGCTTCTGTGTGATTCCTTTTTCATGGTCACAACAGACATTATTTACTTGCGTAGCTGTGAAGGAAGAGTATTTGGAGCCCAGGGGACAGCAGCGGAAAAATAATTACTGAACCGACACTAAAGCAAGACTTATGCCCCTTGTAGTGGAAGCAACAGCAGGGAATCAATCAGGTGTCCTGCTCTTTAGCATAGACGATCATGACCTTCTACACATCTCTATCCCTCGCCGCTTTCAGTGCATCTGTCTCGTCCTACATTTAGCCACTTTGTTAATCCCTCCAACATCTTTTCAGTCTGTTTTCCCCAGCTGCGGTTTCTCTCGATGATTCCAGATGTTACAAGAAATTCTAGTTTCTGTCTTCTCGTGGCATTGAGAAAAAAAGTTGCCTGGCTCTACGTATTCTACTTATGAGTTTTATTGTTGTGTCAGCATCTCGAAACACTGTTTCGTTTGATTTCTTTGCAGTCCATGAGATTCGTAGCATTCTCCGTAGGAAACAAATATTTGTTGCCTCCAGTTTCTTTTGTAACTGTTTTGAATTGTCCAGGCCTCGCATCCATACATCGGGATGAGTTCAATATAGCACTCCAGGGCACGCTTCTCGTGTGAATCGAGATGTGGTCATTTGTTAGTATTGATTTCATTATCTGAAAACTGTTTTTACTTGCGCTGTTCTTGATGCCGTTTTAGTGT
Source organism: Elysia crispata (assembly GCA_033675545.1). NCBI lineage: Eukaryota > Metazoa > Mollusca > Gastropoda > Plakobranchidae > Elysia > Elysia crispata. The sequence goes on along the minus strand of JAWDGP010006781.1, from coordinate 160,275 downwards.
TGTTGCGTCCATCACTTGTTATCAAAGTACCCAAGTGTTTGAATTGATCTCTTTGCTTGAGTTTTATTTCCGTCGATAAAGATGTTGATCTGTGGACACTCTTTGTTTCGACTGACGACTAATACTTCTGTCTTTTTCCTGTTCAATTTCAACCCTTTCTTTCTGCTTGCTTTTTCAACGATGTCTAATAATTGTTGCAAGTCTTCTTTATTTCCTGCAAATAATACAGTGTCATCGGCGTGTCTCAAGTTGTTTTAATTCTTGGATATCCTTCTAGGTTTCGCATAATAATTCCACTGTAGAGAGAGAAAAGGTCTGGGGAAAGCACACATCCTTGCCTGGCAACTCGCTTTATTTTTTAAACTAAACAGATTCTCCCGTCAGCTCAGCAGGGAGAATAATAGAAAAATAGACAGAACCACAGTTACAATAAAAGGAACAAAGATAAGAAGAACAACAAGAAAAATAAAAACAACAAGTCTAATAACAACATTAATTTGCTAATCAAAGAAGAATAGCGGTAGCACATCTCTCTGTTCGGTCAATCGTCCATTCCTAAAACTGATTTCTTTACGACTACTGCGGTTTGACAACGATTCTACCTTGTGAAGTATGAAATAGACAAGTCAACGGTTTACGACTTATCGAATCTCACAGCTAAGACGTTTAGTGTCAGGATTTCCGAGCCAAATTGTGCTTATAGACGTACTGAAGCATAATGAATAGAACCAGTTAATGCGCAAGTAATCCCATATTTTTATGTCAGGGATTTTATTTTCAATATTAAGAGTAAAAGAATAGTGCCCAGGTGATAGAGCGTTTGCTTTATTAAAGCTTGCAGATTCGAACTCCACCCTTACTTGGAGCTTGGAGCCCCTCATTGTAAGTTCTCAAGTGTCTAGTTGGGACACTGTGATTGAACGGACAAAAGAGCGAAATTTCACATTTGCCGACATGCAATATCTCAAACCTATATGATCATATTGTAAACTACAAAAAATAAAAATATGGCTTGTGGATATAGTATAGAAGTGAATAAAAAAAGGCCAAAAAAAAAAAAAAAAAAAAAAAAATGAAGAGGGAAAGTCTTCGCATCGATCTAATAAGATGTAAAGAGTTTATAGATTTTATAATGCATGGACTATCCTACAATAGGCGTCTATTGATTACCGAAAAGGACAAGAATTGGCAGGTAACGCCTTCAACAGGATTATATTGAGATTATAGCCATTGATTATTGTCTTCTAAATCTTGATCTTAAACCGACATATGGAAATGTTATTGACCTGTTGCGTTATCAGAAAAAGGAGAGATCAATTGAAAACGTAACAACAGAGGCTACACGCTAAAAGATCTGTGTATCAGACAGAAAAAAGGGGACTTTCAACAAGAGAAAAATATCGTAGCTTTATGTTGAGCTTAAACAAAAATAGGTAAGACTAGCTATAGGGACTCAGGTTGGGCATGAGTTTGATAGGCTCAAAATGCTGATGGGGCAAAACCTTGTCAAAATTTGATTATTATCAATAGGTCAAACTGGCCCAAGCTGGGTCCAAATTTTCAACAATTAAAAAAAAAAGTCTCATCAAGGTAGCATAAATAACATCTATTATTCTGGTTAAAAACATACAAAGTCATAATTTCGTAATTTGCGTTGATTATAATTGTAGCCTGTCTGCCCCTATTTTTTTGTTTTCTGCTGTCGATCTATTAATTCATCTGTCTGTCTCTTTCACTTTCTCTCTTCCCCAAATTGATCGATATATATAAAAAAAACAAAACAAAACAAAGGAAAACAAAACCCAAAACGCGAGTGCGTCGTGGGATTCGAACTCTTGACTTCTAGTTATTTCAAACCACTTCTGTCCCACGCCAAAAACATACAACTTTTAATGTTTCTGCTTTAGTACTTTCTCTTTCATGCAACGGTAACGGGTTACGAGAGGGGGAAGGAAGGGGGGGGGGGGCTCAATTTGTACTGCATACACATTTACAAATCACAGTATCACGCTCTTATCTTGGCTTGTGTTTAAAACTGACCGATATACCTGGTCTTAATTTGAGAGGTCGTACCATCTCCTGATAAACTATATCAGAAATATGTCAGATATGCTTTAAATATTTTTATTTACTTTTTTTTTTTTGAGTGCGTACTTTTTAATACGCGTTGCGCAAAACCACAGATTGTTGGACCTTCATTGCCTAAACGTTGAAGGCCGGGCAATGTCACGCTACTTTCACGACACTAAACACCAAACGACAGAAAATATCCGGAAAAAACCAGTCAGCCAAATTTGCCTGCGTGCGCAACTTCCTGCTACTGAGCGTGGTTTAAAAAGGTCGCGATAAGGAGAGAGGCGGACAGACCAACTGGTGACAGCTCGCTGACGGTAACCAGATGAAACGGTTCAGGTATTCTACCACTGGATAAATTACTGCAACACGCGTTTGGGAAAGACTTTAATGATTGGACACTCCGCCTTGGATTGAAGTCGGCTGTTTAAAGCGCTTGGGTTTGAAAGTTCTCATATTGAGCCCCGAAAAGGTAAGAAATTCAAACAGACTGGGAAAGCTATCTTTTTCCGTTCTCTCATTTTCTTCCTGTCCTTTATCCCTCATTCCTCATGATTAAGGGCCATCATTATCTTCATCATTATCGGGTTCCTCTTCATTCTCATCTCATATCAAGACATTGTTGATATCATCTTTAACATCACCACCACCACCGCCGCCATCATCATCATCATCATCAGTACCAACACAATTAGTACCGTACTCGATAAAATCAACTATATTGTTAATATCATGAAGATAAGAACTTCCACAAATATAAGTGGCAAAAATTACCCACTCTTCCTTTTCTTCCTCTCTCATTCTCTCTCTCTCTCTCTCTCTCTCTCTCTCTCTCTCTCTCTCTCTCTCTCTCTCTCTCTCTTTTCCTCTCGTTCTTTCTATATCTGTATCTCTTTCTCCTCCCTCTCTCAATGCTTGTCACAAAAAAAGAAAATGTTTTTTTTTTTTCTTTTCACTGAGATCTAACAAAATAACATAAAAAATACTCTATCATCAAATCTTCCCTTTGATCACGTGAAAGAGGTAAAATGTGTACCAAATCTTTCCATCACGGACAACTTAAGTCAAATCAACGGCAAAACATTCATTACAAAAATTGATATTAGCGGCAAGATTCTACGATCGGGAGAGATTTTTCAGTGCCTCTTTGTTCACATCTACTTTAAAAAGCCTGATGATGAAAGTGAAACCAAAGCATTCCTATCACGCCTATTGTAACAAACAAGTACTTAACCCATGGCTCAACTTCTAGTGGGCTTTGTGGTAGGGTTGCTAGAACCTTCCACGAGACGGTGGAAGGTGTTGTGATTGTCCGTCTCCAACAGAGCGGAATGGCTCGGCCAGTGAAGCGTGCTACAGTCTGTTCTTGAAATGGTTAGGGTGTTTGACGTTTCTATAGACGTGTAGAGGATAATGGTACATTGCTCTATCATATCATTTGCTGCCTTTCTCTCTCTCTCTCTCTCTCTCTCTCTCTCTCTCTCTCTCTCTCTCTTTCTCTCTCTCTCTCTATCTATCTATCTATCTATCTCTGGGTCTAAAAAGAGGCAGGCACAAAACTTAATAACCTCGGGACTAAAAAAAGAAACAACACAAGGATGAATGTGGTGTTTCTGCTTTTCTATTTGGATCTCTCTCTCTCTCTCTCTCTCTCTCTCTCTCTCTCTCTCTCTCTCTCTCTCTCTCTCTCTCTCGATCAATTCTCTCTATCTATTTCTTCCTCTCTTTTCTCTCCTCTCCCTGTCTATGACTTCTTTTTGTCTGCCTGAATGCCGATCTTTAATTTTTGTCTGTCTATCAGGCTGTTCCTCTCTCTCTCTCTCTCTCTCTCTCTCTCTCTCTCTCTCTCTCTCTCTCTCTCTCTCTCTCTCTCTCTCTCTCTCTCTCTCTCTCTCTCTCTCTCTCTCTCTCTCTCTCTCTCTCTCTCTCTCTTTTTTCCTCTTTTATATCTCAACTCCAGTGATTTTTGTCTCTCTTCGAACCACGAAACCAAACAGCCTTCTCTCTCTCTCTCTCTCTAGCAAGAAAGACCTCTGCTGATCAAAAATAATGAAAAAAGGTAAAGAATAACAAAAATAAACAATAAAAAAAATAAAATAAAAACACCTTAACCTAATATGTTTTACCTACAGAATGTTTATCTTTGCTTTTGTCCTTTTTCGCTTTCGTTTTCTAGAACTATAGCGCCCTATGCCTGGTCGTTAGTAAAAACTCTATATCGTTAATAACATTTCTTTAAACCAATAGTATCCCAAATAATATCACGATATTTTTGCCTTACTAGCTTAAACCTCCCGCCTCTAGCTATACAAGGACATCAATCCTTACATTCTACCTTTCGCCCTGAACTCATCCAATTAGGAATCGATCTACGGGTATAGATATGTTTAAAACTCGAGACTTAGGGGACAATATATAAAGGGAGAAAACCTCGTGATGTAAAGTTACGTATTTTACTGAGGAGAGCTTTAATAGGTTTCGGCCACACACAATCTACGGCTTCCTCGGTCGTTTGTCTGAGTATATGTGCAAAGTTTTGAACTGGTCAGCAGTTTAGGACTGACCAACGGTCTGCTGAGGATTAAGGAGTTAGTCTTGGGTACATTGAACCAGTGACACTACTGTACTTAGGATTCGGTGGACTTAGGAGACTGAATCTAAGATAGAGCTCAAGGTTGTTATTGAAGAAAGATACGCCAGAACTAGACGGTAACAAACAGCAGGGGCTTGAAGACCAGGCGCTGGTCCGTATGATGCCACGAATAATGTGAACAGAGAATACACAGTGTTTGCTAAGTTTTCACTTTTGCTTTAAGGGAACTTAGGCGGCTGTGGGGTTAGATCGTCCGCCCTAATATCCTCGGTAGGTGAGTTCCAATCCTCATCTTTTCAATTTTGCCCTGTAGACAAAAGTAAGAGCTAAAGTTTAATGGTCAAAACAAAGAGAGTTTCCCGTGTTGTAGACGGACTATATCAAGCAACAAACAAATGATTTATAAAGTCAGTGTTCAGGGTTCATGATTGTTTAGTCAGTAGAGCTCTCGGATAACAGTACAGAGATCCAGAGTTCGAATGGGGTCAATTCTTACGTCGTTCTACCATGAGGCTTGACGGGAGCCTAACAATCTCTGGGATAACAGTATATCGTCCTATCATGAGGCTTAATGAGAGCCTGACAATCTCTGGGTTAACAGTACATCGT
>JAWDGP010006781.1:137500-150000 GCA_033675545.1 Elysia crispata | reverse complement strand
AGAGCCATGGAGTGTGAAACAGTGAACGAGAGGACAGTAGCTGGAAACTACAGCGAAGATTTCTGTGCCAGAGGCGACGCCATGGATTCTAGTGACGGGTTCTGTAACGTGGAGGGCAAGAGAACAAGGTGAGATTGTCTTTGTAACCCTTGACATAAAAAAAAAAAATAGGAGAGAGAAATTTTCCTCTCTGTCTGGACTCATCTAGAATTTTTTAAGGACAAGTTTGATCTTAAAGTAGAACATGCTATCTTTACCATTCAATATCCGGTGATAAACTTTATCAATAGATGGAAAAAAATAGTCATTCATGATAACACATAATGTTGATGAAATTTAACTTTATTGATAATAAATAATTATAGTTTAAAATAGTAATAATAATAATAATAATAATAATAATAATAATAATAATAATAATAATAATAATAATAATAATAATAATAATAATGATGATGATGATGATGATGATGATGATGATGATGATGATGATAATAATAATAAGGAAAATGAAAATAAAAAAAATAACAATAGTAATAATTTAAAAAAAAAATAATAATAATGATGATGATGATGATGAAAGTACCGAACGTAATAATAATACTGTTTAAACACCCATGTAAGCGTGTAAGGTAGATAAGTGATAAGATAGTGAAGTGTAACGGACGCGACTGTTTATCTCATACCGCAGTAAATCTTAGATAACGAGGGCGGCTCTTATCAAACCAGCTGTACTTTTCACCACAGATTTGCCTATTTCACTACTCAAGCATTTTCGAAATGTTTTGGGAAGTCCATACACGAGGCAAAGCTAGTAGATTAGACAACAAATAATAGAAAAAAAATGGAACATTGACGCCCGAAAGTTCTAGAAGATCAGGGTGTAACATCATAACGCTTTACTCCGCTTGGGCAGCCAAACGTAACCGTTGCAGCATATACAATCTTAAAAAACCGGTTAAATATTTCAATAGCTTTTGGGACTGGATATCAGAGCATGACTTCGTGATTAACCGGTTTTAAATCTGAACTTACATCCTCGATTCGCATGGATGAAATAGCTCTTCTTACAAGGCAGAGCATTTTGTAACTTCCTGCCCTTTTTCCCTTTCCACACATTATAAGTTATGCTGCTTGATTTAATTCATGTCTTGTCATAGTTTTGAAAGATACATAAGGCATAGCATGAGAAACGACCGTTTTTTGTTATTTCTTTTTTTCTTTTTTTTTTTTTTTTTTTGGGGGGGGGGGGGGGGGGGGATGAATGAAAAACAGACCAAAAAAAAACAACAACCGAAAAAAGGAAAAATAAGAACTACAGTCTAAAACTATGCTTTATAAACAAGTTTAAATTATAATATTATAAAAAAGAAATAGCTAAAACCCCCTTATTTCTTTACAATATCGATGACTACTCTCGGTAAATCTCTGGTTTCGAAGCTCACACTTCCGGCTCCGGTTTTGGAACTCTCTATAGTCAGAGAATACATAACGTCAGTTAGAAGCTTTAGCCTTCTGCTCTAACGTGATCGAGAATTATCTCCTCTTGATATTACTCTTGAAACAGTTCAGAATCGTATCGCGGTTGACTGGCCGCATAATTTTATTGTATTATAAAGTTTCAATTTACAAAAATCAATCAGCTATTTGTTTTTAATAAAACAATTCATATTATTGCATAATAACCTAAGTTCTTCAGTGCCTTGTTAACATGGAAGGTTGATTTTATTATATATATACAGAGAGAGAGAGAGAGAGAGAGAGAGAGAGAGAGAGAGAGAGAGAGAGAGAGAGAGAGAGAGAGAGAGAGAGAGAGAGAGAGAGAGAGAGAGAGAGAGAGAGAGAGAGACGTAGCCGAGTGGTGGTGCACATTAAAATCCGCTAAAACTTTTTGGAAATAAACATTATTTTCCTTATTTTGACAGGCGTTTCATCTGCTGACTTAAACGATAAACTTGAACAAAAACAAAAAAATAAAAATGATAGCCTAAGAGTGTAAAGTCTTGAAATCTAAGTGTGATTAACATTATAGGACGATGGGAAACGAGCAGTGCCGATTTAAGTTTACATAAATCAAAAATTATTTAAAACAATAAAGAATATAAAAAGTTGACCATTGATACCAATAACAGTTTTTCAGAAAACTTTAATTTGAGCATAGTACAGAATGTTTTAGAATTGACCTGGACCCAGTTTTAAACCAAATCTAATATAATAAACCTCACGCCTGAAATTTTTTATTTATGATGCCAGAGTCTTTATACTTTATTTTGTACGTTTTAAACGTATTGATATCTATGATCAATTTTTGACACCTCATAAAACTATCCCATAAATAGTTACTATACGGGTACGTTTTAAATCTAAACCTAAACATTGGCAGCCTTTAAATATATTTCTTTCGGTGAAATGGATATTATATCTTGACCTGACCATAAAAGCCCCTTTGCATGATGGCAATGAAACAGGATTCCCAATAATTTTGCCCGATTATGTGATAAAGCTGCGGGACACGTTTTGAAAATTCCCCCTGTTAGATTTATGCCCTCCCACTTGTTAAAGTTTAATATGCGATGTATTGTACTTTTTATGTTTCCATCATGATCTGTTACGTTTTTAAAGATTTTGTGTATCAAATTAACCGAAATCTAAATTCCAATACAATGCATCTAAAAGTGAAAAGTATTCAACCAATCATGGGGCACCGACACTTATTTATTTTTAATATTTCTAAAGAAAGAAGAGTGGGGTAGCGAAAAGTCTTAAACTGGTTCAGGGATATCTTTCCTTAATGTGGGTTTAAAATTCAATGACAAGGAAAAGTAAACGTCGCTAGAAATAAATATGCTTCGTAAAAGTCGTGTTTCAGAGGTAAATTCGCTTAGGCTGGATTTAGATTAAAAAGAATTTTTGTTACAGACAGGAAGTAATGCTTTCCCATGTCTACAATTTATTTCTCTTTACAAACTGACAAACAAAAACTCAAAAAATAATCTTTGTTCCCTTATTTTGTTGTGGTCCATTACACGTGACTGTCGAAGCTCCGTATCCAAAGGTTCATGTAGAATTGGAACAGATAAACATAAGAGCTGTGTTAGTATTGTTGTGTTAGCAATTGAAAATACGATATTGCAGAGCTCAATGCATGTAAACAAAACAATACTGGCAATTGTTACAAGAGGATATTTGATTTACATTGTGAAACCTGCTTTAGAAATCCAAACTCCCTCTCTCTTACTACTGTTAGTCGTAGGATCACCGTTCTTGGTGGACTGGAAATCATTCAGTCTTACTGGTGATAGGTATAAGTAATAATAAAACTCCTAACTGTGCTACACGAAGAGAGAGAGAGAGAGAGAGAGAGAGAGAGAGAGAGAGAGAGAGAGAGAGAGAGAGAGAGAGAGAGAGAGAGAGAGAGAGAGAGAGAGAGAGAGAAATCGCGAATGAAGATAACGAGGAGTAAGATAGCAAGATAGATGAGGAGAGAAAGAAAGAGAGAGGAGGGACAGAAAAAAAAAGAAAACGAGAGACAAAAAGGAAAATGAGGAAACACGAGAGATAAAAAAGAGAGACAGAAAGAAAGGGGGGAAAGAGAGAGGGGGAGAGGTGGACGGAATAAAAGTTGAAAGGAAAAAAAAAAGGACAGAAAGAGAGAAAATGGGAGATTGGGGGAAAGAGAAAAGAAAAAAGGTGAGAGAGAGAGAGAGAGAGAGAGAGAGAGAGAGAGAGAGAGAGAGAGAGAGAGAGAGAGAGAGAGAGAGAGAGAGACTGTTATATAACTGGCTATAATATGTTGGTTACTCGAGGTTTCTATCTAGTCTAGAATGTACTTCTAGCTCAGATCCCGAGTGCTTGTTAGATAATCCACTTGAAGATCTCCCACACAGATGGATAAAGTCTATACGCCGCATCACCGCTTCATTTACTTTGAGTGCCAGTAAAGCAAAATCCTTGAGAGTTAAGAGTTACTCGCCTTGTCTTTATGCTATATTTATCCCTTTCGTCGTATTCCTTTTTCTCTTCTTCTGCATTTACATCGCTTCCTTTTTATTTATGGATGGTGCGTCGACCTCTCTCTCTCTCTCTCTCTCTCTCTCTGTCTCTCTGTCTCTCGCTCTCTCTGTCTCTCTCTGTCTATCTCTTTCTCTCGTTATTCCCACACTATTTGCACTCTGACATAAACTCTTCACTCCTATTTGTTCTACATACACTCTTATTTCACTCACTTTCTCTCTGTCTCTCTCTCTCTCTCTCTCTCTCTCTCTCTCTCTCTCTCTCTGTGTCTCTCTGTCTCACTCTTTCTCCCTCTCGTTATTCCCACACTATTTGCACTCTGACATAAACTCTTCACTTCTATTTGTTCTACATATACTCTTTTTTCACCCACTTTCTCTCTCTCCCTCTCTCTCTCTCTCTCTGACTCTCTGTCTCTGTCTCTCTCTGTCTCTTTCTTTCTCTCTCTCGTTATTCCCACACTATTTGCACTCTGACATAAATTCTTCACTTCCATTTTATACTACATACGCTCTTTTTTTCACTCTCTTTCTCTCTCTTTCTCTCTCTCTCTCTCTCTCTCTCTCTCTCTCTCTCTCTCTCCCGTTTTATTCCTTAACTTACTTTTTCTCCTTCATTGCTACACACACTCTCTCTTTACGCCCCTCCCCTCTCTCTTTTTCTCTCTCTCCCCTTCCTCAGTGTCTCTCCCTCTGTGCCTTCATTATGACTCTATCACTCCCATTCTGTTTTTATCCTTTACAATTACTATCCCTGTCATATTAAGCACATGGAAATAATCTCGTTCAAAAGAATGAAAGATAAACTGCTTTTCCACTCAATCTTTTGATTCATGTTCTTTCCCTATTAAAAATACTTTCGATTCATGTTCTTTCCCTATTGAAAATACTTTTGATTCATGTTCTTTCTCTATTGAAAATAATCTAAAATATATTTAATACTCTTGTCTTTTATCTGTTGGCGCGAAAGAGGAGCTTTTTCTAATGTACACAAAGAAATGTCTAGACAAGTTCAGAACCGTCATACATTTACCATGCGTAAAAATACTCACTCTGTTTTAAATTAGTTCTTTTCGATCCCCATCAATAAAAATAAATATAATAAACACATGCATAAAACGTGTCCCGGCTTGGATGTGGTACCCAATGCTCACGGCCGCTGTCCTTTCTCTCCTGTGTCATCAGGCAAACATTTCCAGCACGTGTGAGCTCTAGCACATCATTTGGAGCGAAATTAAAAACTTTCTCTACTTCAACCAGTCCTTGAGCAGAAGCGCTAGTATTTTAGCGTTTGAAGAGTTGTGGCTCCGCACTCCTTCACCCCTGCTTGTTACCTATGATTGATGCAAGATTGTTGAAATAGTAGTGACACTTCCGACTCGCTATGACCCCTATGCGACTCCGTCCTATTCCCCTAAAGTGTTTTTGAACTACAGTCACCCACCTCTATATTTACCTTACTAAACGTTGCAACCTTTTTTATTTTGTGAAACCTCTCCGAAGACTCGTTATTAATAGTAACATGTGTTTGAAAAATCTCAAATATTCCACACATGCGTGGGCTTATAAGATCAGTGATTACCATTTTGTAATCGATTATTTTTTTTTTCTGATTTTTCAGCCATCCTCCCGCTCAATACTCAGATCCGTCCACCATCGTGCCTCCGAAGTCTTTGCCAGAACTCATTGAGCGGCTGCATGACATATTCGCTAACGAAGATATTAGTATCGAATATGTCCAGAAACTTATGGCCTCGTACAAAAGTAACCCCAGAGAATGGAAGAAATTCGCCAAGTTTGACAAACACAGGTAAGATTTTTGACGCAAATAAAATAAGATAGTTTTACAAATTCAAGTAAGGTTTTAAATACAAATAAGATAAGATAAGATAATTCGACAAATTCAGGTAATAATTTGGACACAAATAGAATAATAAGGTTTTACAAGTTTAAGTGAGATTTTTGGCACAAATAAAACAAAATTAAGCCGATGTATTATATCCCAATGAAGAATTTTTCCCAATTAGTATTAAAGTTTAAGTTAAAGATTATGCCTCAAGGTTCTACTGAGACTGCCCAACAGAATTCTGAAAAAGACGAACGTCTTGTTACTCTCGGTGTCATCACGGCTCCATGGCTTGACCTGGAAACGATATCTGTCAGTCCCACGGCAACTTTTAGCCAAACTTTGTGTGGGCTCGATCTAGGTTGACAAAACTTTAAATTTAAAAACATGCCTAGTTGTCTTCTTCCTGAAACGTCATTGGTTGAGGATTTCTTCTTCCAAAATTCATCAAGATTGCTCCGTAGTTTAAATCCTACAGTGGATTGGCGTTTCATTACTTAAAGTAACAGGAGATTGGCAGCTCGTACAACTTTACCATGAATTAACAAAAAATATTATCCTGACTTAGAACGAAGATCTATCAAAAAGTAATTGGTTTGCAGAGCAGACAAGCCCCATAAACCATTCACCAAGTCCTATGCTGGGAAAAAAGAATTATAAACAGAGGACAAAAAAAGGATGACGTTTAAAATAAAATATATAAGAGAGAGAGAGAGAGAGAGAGAGAGAGAGAGAGAGAGAGAGAGAGAGAGAGAGAGAGAGAGAGAGAGAGAGAGAGAGAGAGAGAGAGAGGTGGTTAGGGCGGGGGGGGGGGGGGGGGGGGGGGGGGAAGTGAAAATGAATGTCAACATGATTATTAAATGTCAATAAAACCTGACGATATTGGAACGACTTTTGACCTCATTGGCCTGTTTTTTTTGTTGTCCTCTAGTGAAGAAAGAGTTCCATTGTTTTAGAAATTATAAGTGTACGCAGGAGAATCAAAGTTTTCTATGTGCGCTCATGGGAAATATCCAGTTTGGCATTGTTTGGGGGTGCTAGAAAGTTCGATGAACTAGATGGTATGTGTCCTTCAATCAAGAAAGAATTGTCGATAGAAATCATATTTCCTATCCTTCTTAGTTCATTCTATCATCTGATTCAGCATGAATAAATCACAAAGTACAATATGTAGATCGTTTTATGCGTTCATGCTACATTTTAAACAACTTTCCAAAGAATATGACACCCTTTGTAATCTTATCACTCAAAATGAGAAGAAAAAAAGAGTTGTGTAACTAATTTTTTTCAGTTTGGACTAAATTATTCCGTCCTTTCGGACTTTGTTTTCATGTGCTAACGGCGTGTAATGTAACAAAAAAATCTTTCTTTTTTTCCCTTTCTTTTTTTCTTTGTTTTGATTTTTTTTTTTTTAAATTCGATGGGGATATGACATTTTTGTCTCACTGGCTTTATTCCTTTGTTCTAATATGTCTTCCCTTTTCAGCTCAGCATTGAACAAAATAATTCAATCTCAGCATGACCATGATGGTGTTAAGAATTATGGCTTGAAATGGCTGCCGGATTTATTGTCAAACAACCATTGACGAATATTTCTTAAAGATCAAGCGCCATTAACTTTCGTTATCGTTTGACCACATCTTTGAACAAATCAAGCATAAATACAGGACAACAAGCCTAGGCTGCAGGCCACAACTCTAGCTCTGAGCTACTGAAAGCTCCTCAATTTTTATGCCGGCTATTGTCAAATCACTGATTGCGAGGTACCCGGAGTTTTCACCTTTTTTGCCGTCTTTTGACCAATCTCAAAGCTTTTTAACCATTCCGACACGGACAAATTGCTCTTTATGAGCCCCTGTAAAAAAAGAGCAGTTTTTCTTAATGTAAATTATTATTTTCATAATGTCGATAGTTTTAAAAACAAAGGTCGAAAACTTTGCAAGATATTGTTTAATTGTGTGCCCAATTAGCTTAAAAAAAAACAAAAACAAAAAAAAAAACAAATAAAAAAAACCCAGCAACATCAGGCCATAACATATTTTTTCAGGCAATCATCTAATTTTGTCTTTATCACAATGAAATGCTGCTCTGTTACATCCAGATACGAAAAGTGTGTTTAGAATTCAAGGCACATGTCTCTATCTAGCAGATCAAAGCAAGCAACAGTACTAGAGCAGACTTCGACCTCAATGTTTTCAAAAGAAGTCATTAGATTATCAGGTGTTGCTAAAAACAATCAATAAAACAAAAACAAGATGGAGCTACTCTGGTAAACAACCTCCATCCATTCTTCTCATCTTAGCGTCCAGACATGATTATTCTCTGTCAGAGTTTCTTCCCCTTTCGTCCTCCGTCAAGTCCACCTGAAAAGCATCCTCATCCCTACAGGACTGAAGACGTTAACCAAGCAGAAGAGGCGACCATCTTAGGCAGTCAAGAATCAAATTACGACTGTATTCACAGCATTACTAATAAAAGGAAATAATATACTTTAGCCCCCCTGCTCAGAACAAAACGTTAATCAAAAGAAAGCGAGGTGTCACGAGTTTTTCCAAGTTGTTCGTATCTAAGCTATTATCACGAACAAACACTGTGATAAACAGATACATGGGTTAATGATTGAAAAAAAAAAAACATCAAGAGATTAATTTCAAAAGCAATTGCGCACACAGCCATGTCGTGCATTACAGGTTGGGATGATCTTGTTTGGAAATTTATCGCGGTGTTTTCAATCGATCCAAAAGTGTTCTGCCTTTTACGGCTTACTTTGCTGAGCAGGACCCTACAATCTTTGCAAGACTGGTGCGGCCATAGCCTATCAATTATGTCTGTCTCAGACCGTATATGGAATCTCTAGACTGGTGTTTTCAACCGAAAAATATTCAGAATTCAGATAGTTTCAGCATCAGCGTCGGTGGCTAGTGCTGTTGGAAATGGTCGAAGAAAGATTTATGTTCGTTTTTTCCTGTACCTGTATTGAACAAGAGAAATTGTAAGAAAGCCATGGTTACTATTAACTTCTAGCCGATCGTCCGTGTTACATGAAGACGGAGCAATTTTTTTTTTTAATTTTGTGAGTTTTTCCATTGAATAACACTTTTAAAAGCATATTAGCACATTTTGACAATATCAGGTAGCATCCTTCCCCCCCCCTCTTCCCTTGGCCTTCAGCATTGCTGGCGTCAAAGCCCAACGAGACGTGTTCCAGGACACAACTGGAGATGGCAAAAAACCAGCGCGTCTTTGCTATTGTGCCCGCCGAGAGAGAGAGAGAGAGAGAGAGAGAGAGAGAGAGAGAGAGAGAGAGAGAGAGAGAGAGAGAGAGAGAGAGAGAGAGAGAGAGAGAGAGAGAGAGAGAGAGAGATATTAGAGGTCAATGCCAGGGGATTGTAAGTATAATGGTCCTTTATCTCTCTGACCGCTACCGTCTTAACTTACAAAGACATGCTGCACAATGTGAGAATAACACACGTTTTCTCGAAGATTTTCACGAAAATTCTCCTTGACAAGGGACAGAAATTTCGACCTTGTTTGAAATAGTAGCCATTTTTTTTGTTAAAAAGAAACATAATCATGTACTTGGCTTCACACCGAAACAATCCATCTTTTGTTTTTAGGTTTGGAAATTTCCTAACGGTTTTCACCTACCAATATCACTGGGTGTCAATGAACTTTTTGTTGTAGTATTTTTTAATGCCAGGCCAACCTAAAGAAACAATGGAAGATGAGAGAATTTGAGATTCCCGACCTTGAAAAACACTAAAGAAAAAATATGAAAGTTAACACAAAAGGTACAACTGATATTAAAAACAACTTTGGACCTTTTACGCCAATCTCTAGATCGGAAGTTATAAAACAGCTGTTCAATTTCCCAGAATCTATGCGTTACTTCCAAGGTTGTCATGTCATAACAAACTAAATACTGGTAAAGCCACTGTGGCAAGTTGCGATCCAACACCCACTGGTTACTTTCTGAGAACTTTCTGAGATTCGCAGTATTTGGTGCTAAGAGTTGTGGTTCCTATCTTAGACATGGACACTTGTACTTTGTCTCTCTCTTAGGTGACAGAAACAGTCTCTCTCTCTCTCTCTCTCTCTCTCTCTCTCTCTCTCTCTCTCTCTCTCTCTCTCTCTCTCTCACCCCCCCTCTCTCTCTCTCTTTCTTTCCCTCTCTTTCTCGCTCTCTCTCTCTCTCTCTCTCTCTTTCTCTCTTTCTTTCTCTCTCTCACGCTCTCTCTCTCTCTCTTTCTTTCTCTCTCTCTCTCTCTCTCTCTCTCTCTCTCTCTCTCTCTCTCTCTCTCTCTCTCTCTCTCTCTCTCTCTCTCTCTCTCTCTCTCTCTCTCTCTATTTCCTTTTTTTTCTCTAGTCTCCGATCATTAGTGTAGATTGACGTATCCTTTTTATTATAAAAAAAAACAAACAAAAACGAACTGACAAATAATTATGTCATCAAGGCGGAATTATATACTTCAACCGATCATTTAAAATGCCGCACATTGAATAATTATGAATGTTACTTTAGAAAGCAACATGCTTATTTATCTAGACATAATAACAGCCAGGTAACTTCGTAAAACCCAAATCTATCGATAGACCCTTTTCAAACAACAAATCTCATGTAGGTTTAAGTAAATGGTCAGCTTAGAATTCGCGCCAGTCAGAGCATTCTTAGGCTCTTTTTTGTGGGAACCTTTAGCCTTCTAACAAGCGTTGAGAAGGATTTTAAAACAGGTTTGGAAAGTACAGAGCCAAGTCTTAGTTATATGCACAGTTACCGCTCTCTGGATGCGCGCACAAAACGGATGCGACTCAAGCACCTCTAGTCTTTACTTCTAGTCTCTTTGGTAATAGCAAGTGCTCTTAGTAGAGTCCTGACTACACATAGTAGGTTAACCTGGAGCATCGGGCCTCTAACTCTCCAGATCTCAAGAGGTCGAGCTCTGTCTTCGAAAGTAGACCACTGAATTCAAAATATGTACCACGCATGTAACAAAGTAGAGGAAGAAATGAGAGCCTTTTACGCTGAGGAAAAAATTAGTCTTTACATATCAAAGATCTTCAGCAGTTTATTAGTTTTCCTTTTGCTTGATGAAGTTGATGTGTGCTGTCATTATGGAGATAAGTCCAGGTCAATTTCCAGATCCTACCAGACAGGGTAGAGCACATGTTGCATGAGACCCTAAGCACACAACCGAGGCAGCTGTGTGAAAAATGGGAAGGACGCACGCACATAAAGGAAATACATGCACATAAATTTGCGACGCAGCTAGTCTTCGGATCTAGAACTATAATATAAAATATTATTATTTACACTAGCTAAGCTCTAAAGACTCATTGCCCCAAGATGTTCTGCATTCGACTTATATGAAATTTTCGCGATCCCAAATGATATAAGATCAAAATGGAGTGGGAAAACTCTATATATCAAACAAGATAGTAACGAGGCGATTAGGCGAGGCAATCAGTAGATCTGATTTTACGCCCTCTCTTTGTAAGTTCTATTGCTTCAATGGCAAGATTGTTCAATCAGTTTGAGCATGGGAAAAAGATCGTCGAGAACAATCCCGGATATTCATTGTGTCAAATTTTCTGAGGTACACCCTGACGTCACGACTAATTCTAAATAAGCCAGACCTTATCACAAAAGGTTGCATCCAGTTCAAAGTCAGATTATTCTCTCTCATGTTGAAAATAGTCCCCCTATCAATCTAGGAGGGTAGTTGTGAATTGATAATACTAATTATTTTTGCAATTTTCGCTCATTAAAAAAAAACCCCAACAAACTACTGGTTCTAAAAAATAAAGAGATTATAGAGCGTCTAGTTCCTGAGAGAAAGAGAGTTGTGACTGGCGGTAATCTTGCGCTCCTCGAGCCTCGGTGTGATGTGACTCAGGTCACTTCTTGATGAAACACTCGAGATGGGTTGCAAGGAATAAAATATCTGGTATCTAAAATAGGATTCTTCGAAATCAGAATCAGGACATTAAATCACAATATCTGTTTCTATCGTTTCAACCGCAAATTTCAGGCGAGCGTTCTACATTCTATTGCCTTCAAGGAGTTTTCCCTTAATGTCTCAGTCATGTTAGTTTTCCTTGACCTGTAACCTTCGGCCTTGATACTCAGAAGTAAACAGGTCAAGAAACTGTAGCTGGCATTCTTATGTCTCCAACTTGTGCACATCATTCGGGTGGAGAGTTTAGTGCACTGATAAACCGGACTATGCGGGGATCGCATTTGCAAATCTTTTTATCAGTACCATCGTGTTATCAGTGTTTGGTATTTCGAAGTCTAATTTCAGTTTTGTTATTCAAAACTTGGGTCTTCATATAAAAAAAAATAAAATAACAAGACACCAAATTGTTTCCGCCCACAAAACATTTTCCTTGGTATATTTTACTGTCATGTGAATTTTGTTCAAAAGTAAATTCCTAGTAATAAATTCACCTTCTTTTCTACAAAAACAACATTTCGCCTCTTCTACTTAGCAGATCAACCGATCGATCATTCATTGTGACAATAATTATCTCTATTTTTTTAGTCTAAACTGTTAGAAGTTACTACCTCTCCGTCACACTTTGAAAAAAATAAAACTGTCTAAGTCAGCAAAGAGCCGCTCAAAGCCAAAATCACGCGATCT
>JAWDGP010006781.1:122500-130000 GCA_033675545.1 Elysia crispata | reverse complement strand
ATTAATGGTACGTTTCCGGATTTTGGCGATCACATCCGTATGGTTGGGAAGTTTGATAGGGACTTGTATAAGAGGATATATAAATAGAAGTTGACATAACTTAAGGCAGTGAGAGACTAACAAGAAATCGACAATGAGTGTTCAGATCTTAGGCTAGAGGTGTGTCTATCCACATACAAGTTGCCAATATGGAAATTTGCCTAGTTTATAACTTTCCTAATCTATTAAAAAAAATCATATTAAACACATACCAGGAGGTTATAGATTCCAGCAAAGAATGTCTAAAGATGCGCTGCTTTGCAGGAATACACAGATGCCAATCTAAATCTACATGATAATGGGTCTTTAACAGGACCTATAAATAAATTTGGATTTCCCAAAATTAGCTACTCATGTTTATATTTTTTTAGCGTCTTACTACTCAATTCCCAATGCTATACAATTAATGCTAAACAATGGTGTTTGCTCTTCTAAAAACTATTCGACATTTTCATAAAACTGCAGAGCTAGAATCAGTATTCACTCCTCGCAAGGACACCAAGCTCTAGCGTGGATATTGTTGAACTACTCAACTGCTAATGCTATACAATTAAACAATGGTGTTTGCTCTTCTAAAAACTATTCGACATGTCATAAAACTGTAGAGCTAGAATCAGTATTCACTCCTCGCAAGGACACCAAGCTATAGCGTGGACATTGTTAAACTACTCAACTGCTCATGCTATACAATTAAACAATGGTGTTTGCTCTTCTAAAAACTATTCGACATGTCATAAAACTGTAGAGCTAGAATCAGTATTCACTCCTCGCAAGGACACCAAGCTATAGCGTGGACATTGTTAAACTACTCAACTGCTAATGCTATACAATTAAACAATGGTGTTTGCTCTTCTAAAAACTATTCGACATCGTCATAAAACTGTACAGCTAGAACCAGTATCCACACCTCGCAAGGACACCAAGCTATAGCGTGGACATTGTTAAACTACTCAACTGCTCATGCTATACAATTAAACAATGGTGTTTGCTCTTCTAAAAACTATTCGACATCGTCATAAAACTGTAGAGCTAGAACCAGTATCCACACCTCGCAAGGACACCAAGCTATAGCGTGGACATTGTTGAACTACTCAACTGCTCATGCTATACAATTAAACAATGGTGTTTGCTCTTCTAAAAACTATTCGACATGTCATAAAACTGTAGAGCTAGAACCAGTATCCACACCTCGCAAGGACACCAAGCTATAGTGTGGACATTGTTGAACTTCACCCGCTTAAAAACTGAAGTAAATAGAAATGCATGAATTTTAGCAAATTATAAAAAAAAATATATATATTAAAAGGCTTTAAAGTATTCTTTGGATGGAAACGCCATAGTCCTCCTTTATGGAAGGCTTTTGGATAACATTTTTATCAGAACATAAATCTTTTATGCCTCCCAAATTAAAAAAGAAATAATAATGCCCACATAATGTAGTTAATATTATACAGGTTTTAAGACAACTTCAAGTCAATAATTATATACAAGTGAAACATAACTATTGTGGTAGTCGTAGGAAAGAAGACCGTTTATTATTTCTATCCCTTCATTTCTTTAAGCGTGTCTGTCTGAATGACGCACAAAGCCAGCATTCTAAAACGTTAAAATTGATGCAGGACAGTTTTTTCGGTTTTTCATGCATGTAACACAACAGTTTTCTTCTACGTCAACCATGTTTGTGTCAAAGATAGGCAACTCTAGCGGCTTGTTTGTTTTGGAGTTACCAAACATTGCTTGCCTACTTTCGTTTCTTTGCAGACGACATCGGACTTCACCGTGTGGAGAATCCCAGTCACATTGACAAGGCTGTGACCCTTCACCTGTACAGGTAGGGCAAAAATAGTGTTTCTGTGCGTGTGTTTGTGTGAATGTCAAGCGACAATGTGTGTACTGACAGAATTAGTGAAAAGGATCTTAGAGAGATTAATAAGCGTGTGTGTATGTTCTTTTTGACGCAGTTTGGCATGTTGGAGAATGAAACAACAGACAATATGGTGTTGAAGAAAAGAGAAGTGCGTCAGAATGTTTGTATAGTAAAGTCTATCTACCTTCTTTTTCTTTTTTTTTCTTCTGATTTGGGGAACTAACAATATTTAGTTTCTCGGTTTTGTCTGCAGGTATTTTTCTCGTTTAATACTAAAAAAAAAAAAAAAAAAAATGGAGGGAATTTTTGGTATTTCTTTTCTCCGAATATGACACAAACAGTAATATAGATGTAATTATTTGTATTAAATTCCATATTTCTTTTTCGATGCTTTTACACATTGTGTCACATACGTCAAACAAAATTTTATACTCAATGGAGGCATGATTGTCTACAATACATTGGTGTTATCTCGGTTTTCCTACCATTTCAGCAAGAGTTACATTCTTTACTTTGTTGTTCTCTCCCTGTGTAAATCTTTAGCCCGCCGTTTGATGAGTGTGAATGTTTTGACCAACGGACGGGCAAACAAACAACCTCAAAAGTCACTTTCTGGTCAAAATACGGCAAGAGAACACCTTTCGTAAGTAACCCTGTTTATATTTTGTTACTGCCATTTTCTTACAAATCGGTGTATCTGACATAATTTGCCATTTTTTACCAACTTGTCGCATTTCTGTAAGTATTATTATTATTTAGTGTAACATCTTACAGAAGAAAAGATTGAATGAGGGGAGAAAAGAGCAACCGAAGGACAAATCATGTTACTCATATTTCTCAGAGCTTGTAGAAGGTGGAGAGCAATATTTGAGAGAAAAATTAAAATTTAAAAAAAAAATTTTAAGAACCATATCGAAATTAGAATTTCAAATTGAAATATTTTCGTGATATATGTAAGTAGGACATTTCAATCGCTTTTTTTAGAATGCTATGTCAATTATGATGACAACAATTGGGAATTTACCTTCGGTATAATTATGTTGATGCATTTTGCATTGTTCAACTCGGCATATAATAGTTGTGGTATCGATAATTTTTTTCATTACTGTGGTGTTGCTTTCGATAAGAGCAATTATTATGATAATGATGTTGGCTGGCAGCGATGATGACAAAAATTGTTATGATGATGAATAAGATGATCAAATGTTAGGTATG
The DNA here is from genome assembly GCA_033675545.1 of Elysia crispata. NCBI lineage: Eukaryota > Metazoa > Mollusca > Gastropoda > Plakobranchidae > Elysia > Elysia crispata. The sequence goes on along the minus strand of JAWDGP010006781.1, from coordinate 126,879 downwards.
ATGAAAATGTTCAATGATTGATGATGAAGATGAGGATAATGATGATGATGATGATGATGATTATGATGATAGCGAGGTAAAATATGATGACGATCACTAAAATACGATAAAACGATGCTAGCAATAATGACAATAACTATTTGTAATATTTCTGATAGCACATACATAGTAATTACGGTTAAGACAATAATTGGAAATTTATAACTATGTTACTTTACAAGCATAAATTGTTTTCTTCCAAATCCAGGGCCGCCATCCCAACAGGCAAATTTCTTGCTCAACAGAGGCTGAAAACAACTGAATACAACAAATTCGATCGAAAACAAGGGGAAAAAAACAGAGACAAAATTAATGCCGAAAAACAGATAAAAATAATCGTTCGATTGAATTGAAATCCGGTTCACATTTTTACAACCTATAGAAAATTTCAATCTATACTGCTTTGAATATCTTCAAAACATTGAGAATTTTTTGTTCTTGTAGTAATCATTCAGATTGACAAGAATGAGCTTGTTTGTACCAAAAATATTTAACCAATGCAAATGTAAGTGAAACGAATAATTCAAGATTTGGAATCCCCTTTTCATAGTACACATTTAAATCAGGTTCATTTACTTATTCCGTTGTAATTGAAGAATGAAGTTATGGTAGTAACAGGCATGTTTTAGCTGATTACGGGGTCACATCTTCACAACCGTTCATTGCTCCACTACATCCTGAGTGTTTTAGCTGTATTAAATTTGCCTTAGGTAAAATTAAATTATACGGAATCAATTAATCAATCAATCAGTCAATCAACCGACAGATCAGAATCTGTCCTATTAAATACGTGTATTTTAGAACATGAATTTTTATAATTGTTCTATTGCTTTGCCTTGAATTTTTATGAACAATTTCGATGTTTTTCAAAGTTTATCAGTATTTCATACAATACAATCTTCCTTTGTAAGAAAATTGTGCCTTGTATCATCTTCATTTGGGTAATGCAACATCTTTATTAGAAGATATATGAAATGGCGTCATTATTTGATATTTTTTTATGTAAGAGTAAAAATAAACGGAAATATTTTCTGAGCTTATTATATATATTATATATATATATATATATATATATATATATATATATATAACAAGCTCAGAAAATATTCTGCTGATATATATATATATATATATATATATATATATATATATAATAATTATGATAATTATTTTTTTTAACTATCGAATGTCGAAAGGAAGGTTAAGTCGTTATGTTATTCCATTTAGCAACACTTTGTTATTAGTTCGTAACAACTTGAAGTTTACCATCCCTCTTCAATAACACTGTCTCTAGTGTAGTGAAAATATATAACAACTTAGACCAACCGTACTCTGAATTGGTGTCATTTGTTACTATGTTAACTCACTGATACCTGAGCTCCTCCCCCAATTGTTCTTAGAATCTTTAGAAAATTATAGAAATCTATATTTCTCCTCTACTCGGACTGACATCGTTTGAACTGCAGTTTACAATATGTGTGATTTATAATTGTGCAAGGGAAATTCATCACATTCTACGGAAGAGTCTTTTTTGTGCTAAATTTAGGAAAAATTGGCTATAATTTTGATGCAAACCTGAATAAAAATGAGTTAAATATTTTTGAAGAGAAAACGAAAATGCACTTATGAATCGAGTGCTCAAATCTAATTTTGAGAGGCAAATTGTGAAAATTAGGATTGCACTAATACCACTTGTAATTGAAATAAACAATTACTTGAAAAATTTTTATGAAATAAATATGCATAATATTGTAAAGAAATTAAGATATATTTTAAAATTCTATATTCACATTATGAAGTTGCTACCTTTGTACTGCATTGCAAGCCCTCAAGCATTACAGTGCCGTTCTATTTTATCCTCTCCTTTAAACCTTGCCTGACAATATGTTAGAATACATTTCCATTATTCATGCTTGTTGCTGTTGTTGTTGTTTTTTTTGTACTCCTACAGCTTTTTTAAAAATAAAAATGCCATGTGTTGTACCTTTTTATTACATTCCAGATATATTGATAATTCTAGACTATGTTGCTGAGTGTTTGGTCATCCAATGTACTGTTAAGATTGCTTTAACAAGAAGACCTCGCTTTGGAAACATTTTTAAAAATATATTAGCCATGTTCTTTCTAATATATAACCTACTTTTTTTTTGTAAAATAAAACGTGCTGTTGACAAATTATTTTATCTTCTTGTTTATACCACTTAAATTCGTGCAATTCCAGTTCACCAGGACTAAATTAATCCTAAAGATAAAGGGCAATAATTCAATATATGAGTCTGCCGACCAAAGGTTTTGACAAGAGTTATTCTCCTTCATATGTCTAGATTTTTAGTTTGTGCGGTACTGTAGAAATTTTCTGGACTCCAACAACAGTGATATTTCTAATCAAACATTTTGTTATTGTTGTCAAAGCAATGGAACTTGATAAAAATAAATAGGCCTAAAGATGCTGCAATTTTCGTACATAAAAATATTGCAAAATACGTAATCGAATTCTTGAAATGGATTCGCTAAAGATAAGAGTGAGATTGGACTCTCCGTTTATATGGTCTACTTTGTACTACCATACATTCAGTCTTTTTTACATTTAGAGACAATCCCAGCTTTTCACTCTCTTCTACAACAATATTTAGAAGCCTTTGTAAATCCTCTTCCGATCCTGCTAATAGAGAAGTATCATCTGCATATCTTAGGTTGTTCAGATTTTCACCATTCGCTTTGAGTCCTTCACTTTTATCCAAGTTTCTTAAAATTTCTTCACTGTACAAGTATTATTATTTATTTATCAATAATATTATTTATCAATAATATTATTTAAATACAAATTAATAAGACTTTCATAAAGGCATACAAATTGTACAAACATGATTTGCCAAGGACATTCTTCTACAATATTGTCACACCGCACTATGCAGATAGGGCTTATTATACAAAAGTGTTCATAGTTTAAGTACGTCTAAATAGATTAGAAGCAGAAACATTATTAAAAACAACAACAATAAAAAACCAGCCCTGTGGTGTATATCCAATTCTACTTCCACGTGAGTTTATGTAACAGAATCTGACGGAAAACTCAAAGCGGTTTCTTTTTTGTAGACAAATTAAAAACGGGCTTAATTACCTATGTAAACAAATTTATTCATTTTATGAATCGTCTCCCTTGGACCATAGAGTTTCTTTGGTTATATCTTAAGGGGAGACGAAAAGAGACATTTTTGGGTTCGTTTCTGAATTCTTTTATAAAAAAGAGTATTCAATCGTTTCATAACAAGTGAATAAAAAATGCCCCCTTGCCGCAGCCAGTTTAAAAGTTTTCAAAGAAAAACTTATGAAACAATTGTTAAAATCTATATATTAAGAGGTAACTTCATTCTCTTTCTATGTAATGTTCTCCAGACCCACTCAAAGCAGAATAAGGAAGTTTACGTAATTTTGATCTGCCTATATTAGTCTCCAAGTCGATTAAAAGTGAATAGATTACTAGCATTTAGGTTTAACATAAAAATGCTCTTGAATATTCATTACATCGTCGGTGTTATGCAACACTCCTGTAACCCTCAGCTTGGGCGAAAATCGTTTTATTAAAATTTTGATACTCAACATCTCTCTAGCTTCAATGTTTATTCTGAACATTTTTCATTTTTTTCTTACATTTTGAACGAAGTGAACACTCAATCATGCTATCCTGGAGAGTTTACATGAAAGTATTCCTCTCAACAATCACAAATGTTGTTATAAATTTGTGAATGAATATAATGACAAGTCTCTATTTGAAACTAAACTTAACTTTCACAGCACTGTATACTAGAGCTTTGGCGTTAAAAAAATTCAATCTGAAATGATCACATTTTTTTAAACTGAATCTAAGTGCATCTAAAAATTCACTGTTTAACATCTAAATAACTAAACCAGCCTTTGTGTACTTCTATAAAGATCATAACATCTACAATAGAAGCAGTCAGGACCAGTGATGTGCTTTTCGGGAAGATGAACTAATTAAGATTTTTTTTTTTGCACTAGAGACCACTTTTTCCCCTCACATCAGGTTGCGCACTACACTCATCTACAAAGGATCACAACAGCAACAATTAATTAAGGTCTCGGTGAAGAGAAATCCCAATGAGGAATGAATGAAGAAAAGCGCACAGATTTTGATTAATTTCTTTGCCTAGTCTTTTTACTCCATACATAACAGAAAGACTGTCATATATAGGAACATTTTAAATGAGTCAAAGCTGGTATCAGAATTCCAAAAGCTTGACTGTGTGACACATGAGTAATAGAATCCAAATAGCGTGACAAAATAAAATATTGGTAATAGAATTCCAAAAGCTTGACTG
>JAWDGP010006781.1:105000-115000 GCA_033675545.1 Elysia crispata | reverse complement strand
GTATGTGTTAAAAATCCTAAACTGATAATGAAATAAATTAAGAGGGTCTGGTCATGTGTGTAAAGCAATTATTGACATTGAGAAAATTTTAGTTGGTTAAAGCCACTAGGTAGTGCGCTGACATAACCCCCTCTCCCCTTAAAAAACCATTAAAAAAACAGTGAGATTCAACAGGGTCCAAAATAATAGGAAACAAGAACGAATGTAGTGATAGGCTATATCATATAGTGAAATAAGTCCTAACTCCTACCTACATGGACATCTCTGTACAAGGTTTTGATGAGAGATCTGACATATCTGGTTCCTGCTGAATCTCTGGAAGGAGAAGAGAAGAGCAGAAGGTTAAAGATAGTCTGGCATGATGAGTGTCATGATCAGGCTTTAAAGCGTAGGATCGTTGATCTAAAGGTATGAAGCTCGAAACTAAGATACAGTACTGAGGTGTTAGGTGGATCAGGCGTTAGAGAGTAGGGTTGATGACCTGGAGGTATACAGCTCGAACCTAAGATACAGTACTGAGGTGTTAGGTGGATCAGGCGTTAGAGAGTAGGGTTGATGACCTGGAGGTATACAGCTCGAACCTAAGATACAGTACTGAGGTGTTAGGTGGATCAGGTGTTAGAGAGTAGGGTTGATGACCTGGAGGTATACAGCTCGAACCTAAGATACAGTACTGAGGTGTTGGGTGGATCAGGCGTTAGAGAGTAGGGTTGATGACCTGGAGGTATAAAGCTCGAACCTAAGATACAGTACTGAGGTGTTGGGTGGATCAGGCGTTAGAATGTAATGTCATTGATTTGAAGGTATGAAGATCGAACTTAAGATGCAGCACTCAGACATCTGGAAACTACATGCTGAATGCAATTTGAATAATTAAAAACTCCTGACACACAATTTTAGAGCGAACATTTCTCTAGGCTGGTTTATTTAAGGAAGAGTTATTTATCGATCTCCATGGATACCGTGCCTTGTTTATTGAGAAGGTTATTGCCATCTCATGAAAAACACAGACCTGAAGCATACACACATGCATACCGACGTAAACACCTCATTGGCAACGAGTCTGAAGAGACGACTTCTGTACAGAATTGTGGAAGAATCGCTTAAGTCACTAAAAATAGGTAACAATGTTGACATTTGTTTTTGTCTACTTACATGATGCTAACATGGAGTAACTTTTTCTCTAGTTTGATTAATTTATCCGTGATGTCGCCACCTAGTGGAAGAAAATAAACAAGGTAAAAAGAGAATTGAATAATTAACGGAACAAAACATGGTAATGACTGAAAAAGACAAATACCTGTCCATAGCGTTTACGACTTCTTATTCTGTTTCTCACTATTCTATTTGAAATAAAAAGAACATTTGACGGTCTATAGTTTTTTTGGGGGTTTTGTAGTTGTTTTTTTTTTTAATTAGAATTAGTTTCACTACACGTTTTCTTTCTCAGTGATATAAATTCTACAATAAGATGCAATAGTCTTGCTTTAAAGACGGAAGGTATCTTGGGTAATGTTCTTCTCATCAGTTTGATCTCATGCCTCTTGTACTCACCCATGTTTTGCATCCGTCAAGCGAGCCAAAGATAAAATGGCAAGACCACGGATTCCTGGACCCAGGATCACGAGATTTCAACCTTTGAGAGAATGTCTTTACAAACATCACGGTATGTACTTTACCATTAGGACACATATTTTCTATTCGTATGCATGTTTATTTGTTTGTTTCTTCAATTCTATGTGGCAGTTTCTTGGTAACCCGAGGATTGCCATATAGAACCGATAATGTGGATGCAAAAACTGATGAACGGGCGAGCCAAAAAGTTCGTCGAGCTTAATTTGATTTTCAGGCATCAGGTCGGCCTGTTGTGAGGTCACCGGGGGTGGGGGGGGGGGGTGGGGGGGAGTGGTAGGGGGCTTAAGAGAGATAGGCGACTGACAAATTCATTACCGCGAGACCGGAAATGGTAATTCTTCGCTTTCTTAACTTTCAAAGTATCGATCGCACCGTTTTTGAAGTTACACCTTTTAAAATCAGCACGCTCCAACTAGCAGGTCTACACATTATGAATCAATGTGTTGCTTCCTTCATAAAAACAGAATTATTTTCAAGCATGTATGCACATACACATACACTTTCACTCAAAAACACCATCAAGAGAGTACATGTATACAAGGCTCTAGGTTAATTATTTGCATCTTTTGTCTCAGGCACTCGACTCTAGGCCTAGTCTCGTCCTGTTTTCACTAAATCAGGTTTGTCCACCAGTATACTAGATCTATTCAGTTTTTACAAAAATTAATTTTATCAATCATTTTACTTTCATGTTTGAATTGAAAATGGCTGCGTGGTCGAAAGAAAATGTTCTCGAGTTAATGGAAATTTATCAGTCACATAAGAGTTTATGGAAAGTAAAATCAAAAATGAAAACAAAACTATAGTAACAGACTATTGAAAGAAACAGCATATCAAAGCCTAGTCGATTTCGTAAAGGCATTTGATTCTGAAGCGGACAAAGATGCAATTTAAAAAAGAGAAATAACTTGCGCTGCTCTTTCCGAAAAGAGTTGAAGGAATTTGAAGCTTCAAAACTGTCTGGGGTCAGAGGGCGAGGTGTGCCAGTCAAAATTATGTTATTTTTACAGCCTATTATTTTTGAGATACGAAGAAATGCAGCTTGAAAACTTCAAAGCTTGATAGTTGACGCCTGTAGCTAAATATCTCAAAGTAGCGGTTAATCTCTCGTAACCATTGATCGGGATTCTAAGTTCTGTCATTCGCTTCTCTATGACTGGCCGAACAAGGTTTAACAAAAGTAGATATGCTTCTTCATCCATTGACATAAAAGTGGGAAAATCTTCCCGTAACATATTCGTATGACCTAACTGCTCTCGTTTCAAGAGCCAATCTCTAATCCATACAAATCTTCCTTTTCTTATTTTATTCGCTGCTTCTTCTGAAAATGACATAAACAGCCAATAAGTCGTCAAGAAACTCGGCCATTCTCACTGAAAGCAATATAGAAATAATGCATAATTGCAAAATTCATTTGGAGAGATTTTTTGCGCCACCGCCCACAACCTAGCACCGTCACCTCAGACCTTGAGGGTGAGCCGGTGTAATATGGATAGCACTACATTGTCAAGCGAACCGGCTGTGGAATTTCACAGTTTTACCTTAGTTAAAAACCAGTCTAGCTGGAATGAACATGTGTAGCTGCCTGCAACGTTCTGCTCGGTTGATGAGAGTCGCCTTCAGCAAAGTCCGGGCAAATCCAACTTGTTCAGAAACAGATGATTATATATTATTGATGAAGTGCGGCAACTTGAGAAAAAAACATTTTGCAAGGGGCACCGTGTGAATGTTGAGCTGTTATTTCTACCCCGAATAGCAATCCTGCGCCGGCGTCCTTGGTATAATTTTTAATATTTCTCTTTAGCAACGCACAGTACCAGAAGTATGGAAAACTTCATGTATTGGTCCAGTGCCCAAAACACCCTGAAAACAACATGAATGGTTTACGCCCTGTCGCTCTAACATCTTGCGTTATGAAAGATTTTGAAAACTGTACTATGCCTTATATTAACAAAATCGTTGAATATTTCTTGGATTCCTACCAATATGCTTATGAAGCAAAAAAAAAAAAAAGGCGCAGATGACACCATTTTACATGTTTTAAATAATATATATATATATGCGCTCTTAGACAAACCTGAGGCAATATTCGTCTTATGCTCTATGAATTTTCCAGCGCATTTAACATCATTTCACCCTATTTATTGTGTGAGAAGCTAATGAAAATGAATGTTTATCCATCTCTTATTCTTTGGGTACTGGATTATCTTACTTCTAGTTCACACCTTGTACAATCCTACATTAACATCTAATACAATCAAAACAAATACTGGGATACCACAAGGAACAGTCTTGTCACCTTTTCTTTTTTCTATAATTATATACATCAGACTGCAGATCTGAACATGATGACTGTATTATTGACAAATACGCAGATGTCATTGTGCTATCAGGACAATATAAATGATCAAGATCTTAACTATAAGGAAGAAATAATCAACTCTTTCGTTGACTGGTGTGACATGAACCATCTAGTCCTAAATATAAGAAAACTAAAGAAATAATCAACTCTTTCATTGACTGGTGTGACATGGACCATCTAGTCCTAAATATAAGAAAACTAAAGAAATAATCAACTCTTTCGTTGACTGGTGTGACATGAACCATCTAGTCCTAAATATAAGAAAACTAAAGAAATAATCAACTCTTTCATTGACTGGTGTGACATGAATCATCTAGTCCTAAATATAAGAAAACTAAAGAAATAATCAACTCTTTCGTTGACTGGTGTGACATGAACCATCTAGTCCTAAATATAAGAAAACTGAAGAAATAATCAACTCTGTCGTTGACTGGTGTGACATGAACCATCTAGTCCTAAATATAAGAAAACTAAAGAAATAATCAACTCTTTCATTGACTGGTGTGACATGAATCATCTAGTCCTAAATATAAGAAAACTAAAGAAATAATCAACTCTTTCGTTGACTGGTGTGACATGAACCATCTAGTCCTAAATATAAGAAAACTAAAGAAATAATCAACTCTTTCGTTGACTGGTGTGACATGAACCATCTAGTCCTAAATATAAGAAAACTAAAGAAATAATCAACTCTTTCATTGACTGGTGTGACATGAATCATCTAGTCCTAAATATAAGAAAACTAAAGAAATAATCAACTCTTTCGTTGACTGGTGTGACATGAACCATCTAGTCCTAAATATAAGAAAACTAAAGAAATAATCAACTCTTTCGTTGACTGGTGTGACATGAACCATCTAGTCCTAAATATAAGAAAACTGAAGAAATAATCAACTCTGTCGTTGACTGGTGTGACATGAACCATCTAGTCCTAAATATAAGAAAACTAAAGAAATAATCAACTCTTTCGTTGACTGGTGTGACATGAACCATCTAGTCCTAAATATAAGAAAACTAAAGAAATAATCAACTCTTTCATTGACTGGTGTGACATGAATCATCTAGTCCTAAATATAAGAAAACTAAAGAAATAATCAACTCTTTCGTTGACTGGTGTGACATGAACCATCTAGTCCTAAATATAAGAAAACTAAAGAAATAATCAACTCTTTCGTTGACTGGTGTGACATGAACCATCTAGTCCTAAATATAAGAAAACTAAAGAAATAATCAACTCTTTCGTTGACTGGTGTGACATGAACCATCTAGTCCTAAATATAAGAAAAATAAAGAAATAATCAACTCTTTCGTTGACTGGTGTGACATGAACCATCTAGTCCTAAATATAAGTAAAACTAAAGAAATAATAACTGATTTTCGTAGTCAAGAGAATAATCCTAAACCTTTAATATTTAAAGAAAAAGAAGTAGAGCGATTGGAAATGTTTAAATACCTTGGCGTTGTTCTAGATAATAAACTTACGTGGAAAAATAACACAGATGTAATTATCAGTAAAATTAAAAGAATAATGTATTATTTATGGAAAACGCAGGTCTTTTAACATTAATACAAATCCACTTCAAATATTCTATTCTTCAATAATCTGCAGTGTTTTAAGCTTTGCCCCCATTTGTTCGGGAGGTAACATTCAAAAACAACACAAGGACAGGCTGGACAAAATAGTAAGAAAATCACAAGAAGTGTGTGTGTGTGTGTGTGGGGGGGTTGGTAGGTAAAAAAACAGGACGACCTAGATATATTGTTCCAATGACGCACGATAAACAAAATGTTAGAAAACATTAAAGATCCCACGCATCCTCTGCATAAAGGATATGACTACAGAAAGGTAGAGCGTAGTGGCAGGTACAAGACGCTAAAAACATGAACAGCCAGACACTCAAACTCTTTCTGCCAAAATCAATCACATTGTTCAATGATAAATATAAAAGGTGAAGACTGGACTAGACGTGTGTAAATAGGCTTCTAGAACCAACTACACCTACAGAAAACTAAGTGCAAAATTTAATGAATAATATTATACGTTTAATTCATTATGATCTTGAAACTTTAAGATGTGATTTTAAAATAATAACACCATTAGTATACACTCTTTTTATTTATTTATTATAATCATTACAACGTAAACATTTTTAGATATGTAAACTTACTTTATACAATATACTTGCTCTGTATAGAAACATGATTACATCTAGCTTATAAATATAATTTATTTATTTATTTATTTATCTATTTATTTATATATACACCTGAATTTTTAGTGCATGCAGTAATGACTTTTTATGTTGTTGGGCATGCCAATTTTGAATTTCCCCAATATGGCTGAATAAAGTAAATCTTATCTCAACCTAAATCATTTCTAAGCACACTTAATTAGGAACAAAAGCTTTAGACAACAATGGTGTGGGCAGAAGAAATGAAAAAGACAGTGTCCAAAGTTTAGACTTTTTTTAGTTTCCAGCAATGTTATTACAAGAAATTTAATGCTTATAAAGATTGCAGTCCATCATCACCTAATAGCTATAAGCCTGTTTTAGCCTGTTAGAGTGACAGTGACGGATCAAACAGCTAGAACATTCAAATGCACATCATCTTCAGGGTGATTAAGCCTATAGCAACAGCTTAGCTTTACCCACTAATGAGAAACAGACCAACCCAGATATATGGAACTTTACAACCAAAGCGTTTTAAAATAATCATACAGATAGCTTCAGCGATAAAGACAATGGTGTCTTTTTTTTCTTTTTTAAACATTGGGCGGTTTCTAAAAGGATAATCATATCACTATAATAATAATATTGATACAAGAAAAAAAATATCGCGAAACGTGTCTTAGGTTGGCCTGATGATTTATTTGCAGAGAGAAAAGTAATAAATTACTATGTAGAACAATTTATGGGATAATGAAAGGATTCTAGTGGAGTTACGGTCCTGTGCTCAGATGCGTGTGTGAGAAAAAGTAACAGTGTGAGCTGCGCTGCAGTGGAAACTATAAGTCACTAATATGATTGGCTTCATTGTTAGGAAGATTGACTCGCAGTTAAAGAGCTCCGGGGTCGAGTCCCAGTGGTGGCTATAAACTTTGGCTATGAAGTTGGTCCCTATCCAACCGACTCATCTTTGACACGTTTAAAACTTAATTATTGTTTCCTTCACTGGGCGAAACACAGCGACTGATAACTCAGTCGGTAGAGCATTAGACTGACTTGCAGGAGGTTCTGGTTCGACTCCTGGGTGTTAGATTTGGTGATAAGGTTGAATCTCACCCAAACCAACCCTATTCCTAGTTGGTGGACATTCACAGTCTCATTGGAAGATTATTCAGTAGACCTAAACGACGTGGAACTGTTGAAACAACAGCTGCGCTTTACAATGAATTTGCACTGAATCAATGCTTCTGGGGTTTAATATTACTTCACGCAATTTAATAACAAACCTGTATTGGCGGGATCCCTAAATTCTAATCATGTAAGCTGGGTGACGGAACAAAACAAAAACTCAGACGATATGAAATAATGTTCTAATCCTCTAAGAAAAAAGGCATCAAAGATAACAGGGCTAAAGAAATATTTAAAAAAGAATAAATTGAAAAAAAAAAAAAAACAATAATAGAGTCTCTTAAGGTGTCTACATTATCTCTATAATGTAGGTAGTTCAGGTTGAAGGCATTCTGTGTATTCCGCACCACCAAAGACTTTTCCCCTTACCTCTAGTCTGTAGGTAGTTCAGGTTGAAGGTTTTATGCGTATACCACATCAAAGTTATTTTACCTTACCTCTAGTCTGTACGTAGTTCAGATTGAAGGTGTCTATGTATACCGCACCATCAAAGATGTGTTCTCTTAGCTATAAATTGTAGATAGTTCAGGTTGAAGGTGTTCTGTGTGTACCGCGTCACCAAAGATGTGTTCTCTTACCTCTAGTCTGTAGGCAGTTCAGGTTGAAGGCGTTCTGTGTGTACCGCGCCACCAAAGATGTGTTCTCTTACCTCTAGTCTGTAGACAGTTCAGGTTGAAGGCGTTCTGTGTGTACCGCGTCACCAAAGATGTGTTCTCTTACCTCTAGTCTGTAGGCAGTTCAGGTTGAAGGCGTTCTGTGTGTACCGCGTCACCAAATATGTGTTCTCTTACCTCTAGTCTGTAGGTAGTTCAGGTTGAAGGTGTTCTGTGTGTACCGCGCCACCAGTGATGTGTTCTCTTACCTCTAGTCTGTAGGTAGTTCAGGTTGAAGGTGTTCTGTGTGTACCGCGCCACCAGAGATGTTTTCCCGACCTGTTTCTCTCCCAGAACGGCCACCTTGAGATTGTAGTGGGCTTTCCCGTTCATCCTGAAAGTTGAAGACGGTGTGGTTGGTGTTGTCCAAAATAATACCGTGTTCTTTAGTCTCGCGTCTTTGAGGTAACACCTTCTGGATGATCCAGCACACGCCAGTAAACACGAGAAATTCCCGATAAAATTCCAAATTTAAAACGTTTCTTAGTCTTTATTACAATCTTATAGCGGAATAGTATTGAAACTGCAATCGGCTTCCATCCATAAAAGTTTCTCTCTTGCTATGTTATACAAAATGTTGTTTTTCAATTATGTTGGATTTTTTTAATGACACCTTAACGAAGAATAAAAACCTTATACACTTGAAATTTTTCAAACTTTTGAAAGCTGTTTAAAACTTCATTGTATCTGCTAAATGCCACATTATGAATTTAAAGGCAAGTGTGCTACAGCTGCCCCGGGCAAGCAATTCAATATAAACTTTTGTTCATAATCACTACCGCATCATTCACTGACATTGATTTTCATCTTTTATAACAGGTCAGGCTAGACAAGCTAAGGGGAAAAATAACAATGGATCACATGTAGCTAGAGAAATACTGACACAGTTTCATTGATACAAAAGATAGTCTGCTACACAAAGATAACAAGAGATAGCAAGGATTTTTTTTTTGCGTACTGTATTTAACTGTTTCTGCACTTAGTCTTTCTTTCTGGCGTTCGATGATTTAAATGGATCTGTACTTCGTTTGCGGATCTGTCTGCTTATATGTTTGAAATATGTTGAACGGGAGAGGTGTTTTCACAGTTCTCTCTCTCTCTCTCTCTCTCTCTCTCTCTCTCTCATCTCTCATCTCTCTCTCATCTCTATCTCTCTCATCTCTCTCTATCTGCTTTGTATTTATTTGTCTTTCCATCCATCTATCTTTCTTTCTATCAATCTATCTATATAGGTACCTCCCTTTCCGCCTGTCTGTTTCCTTCCTGTCTTTCCTTTTGTTTTTTTCATCTAACATGCTGATTTCATTAACGTATGAATCAGTTTTTTTTCCTTCTCTTTTTTGTCTCAGTAAAGTATTATTAAAGTACGTGAGAAAAAAATGTTTTGTATAGAATCTGCACGTCATCTGCACGAGGTTTTGCTTGACTAATCAGTAGATACCTAACGACCACTTAGAGCTCTCTCTCTCTCTCTCTCTCTCTCTCTCTCTCTCTCTCTCTCTCTCTCTGTTTCTCTCTCTCTCTCTCCCTCTCTCTCTCTCTCTTTCTCTCTCTCTCGCTCTCTCTCTAAATCCAAATAGAAAAGCAAAAACACCACACTTGGAGGACAACTTGGTAATTATAAAGGATCCAAAAAGGACGCGTGTGTGTCTGTAAATAGTGTGAAACAAAGTTTAAAAAGAGACAGGCACACCACTTTATAACTACGGGACTAAAAAAAGAAACAACACAAGTATAGATTAAACATAAAAACGTTTCGCCTTTATTGTGGCTTCATCAGAGTGTGTAGGAAAAAATTGACTTCAACAAGGGCTCAGACGGGACAAATGATTGGTTGGGGGAGGGGCAGTGCGCAGAATGCTTCAAGGTTCAATGCAATGGCTAGGGATGGTGATGGCAGAGGGCGTGACCTCGTTGATATGAGGGTAAGATAAGGCTGGAGCGCGAGTTTGTAATAAAATATTAGGGCTGGTTAGTGTCTGTAGAGAAATCAA
>JAWDGP010006781.1:45000-100000 GCA_033675545.1 Elysia crispata | reverse complement strand
CCTGCTTCTCTACGGCTGTTTCTCACCAGCATTATCATCGTTTAAAAATGGAAAAAAAGAACTTTGGTAACCGTCTGCATTACTCACTGGTGCTAATCGTGATCTTTCAAACTGCTGCGGGTATGGTTCGGTCTGTTACGTGTTTGTGTTTTTTAAGCCTCACCTAAGGGTTTTTTTTTTCGGCGCCATCCTGCTAGCCTTCATCTATTCGTGTCTTCCCCTTCTCTTTGTCCCTCAAACACACACACACACACGCACAAACAAACACAGAGTACAGAGTACACGTATCTGTGTCGTCGAATCACTGTGACTCGTTTGTTGACGATCGACCTGTAAACTTCGTTGATTAAGGTATTCTAGATCTAGGCCTTGCATCTTCTGCTAGTTCGTTCTGTTAAAAACGATATCTAATAAACAACGAACTCAACAACTACAACAGGCAGTAGTTTACTTGTTAAACTATTGGAGATATTTCAACCATGAAATATTAAAGAGTTTTATCTTCTTGAGGTTCTCTACCGACCCGTCCGCTCTCTGACCGTGGTCAGACACAGGGGACTTAGCCGTGTAAGGGCGAGGTAGGGACTGGGGGAGGTAACTTAGCCGTGTGAGGGCGAGGTAGGGGCTGGGGGAGGGGACTTAGCCGTGTGAGGGCGAGGTAGGGGCTGGGGGAGGTAACTTAGCCGTGTGAGGGCGAGGTAGGGGCTGGGGGAGGGGACTTAGCCGTGTGAGGGCGAGGTAGTGGCTGGGGGAGGTAACTTAGCCGTGTGAGGGCGAGGTAGGGGCTGGGGGAGGTAACTTAGCCGTGTGAGGGCGAGGTTGGGGCTGGGGGTGGGGACTTAGCCGTGTCTGGGGGAGGTTGGGGCTGAGAGAGGGGACGTAGCCGGGTGAGGACGAGGTAGGGGCTGGGGGAGGGGACAGCCCTGTGAGGGCGAGGTAGGGGGTGCAGGGGTGGGGGGGGGGGGGTTAACCGTGTGAGGGCGAGGTAGGGGCTGAGGGAGGGGACTTAGCCGTGTGAGGGCGAGGTAGGGGCTGGGGGAGTAGACTTAGCCGTGTGAGGGCGAGGTAGGGGCTGGGGCAGTAGACTTAGCCGGGTGAGGGCGAGGTAGGGGCTGGGGGAGGGGACAGCTGGGTTAGGGCGAGGTAGGGGCTGGGGGAGGTGACTTAGCCGTGTGAAGGCGAGGTAGGGGCTGGGGGAAGGGATTTAGCCGTGTGAGGGCAAGGAAGGGGCTGGGGGATGAGACTTAGCCGTGTGATGGCGAGGTAGAGGACTTACCCGTGTGAGGGCGAGGTAGTGGTTGAGGGATGGGACTTAGCCGTATGAGGGCGAGGTAGGGGCTGGGGGAGGTAACTTAGCCGGGTGAGGGCGAGGTAGGGGCTGGGGGGGGGGGGGGGACTTAGCCGTGTCAGGGGGAGGTAGGGGCTGGGGGATGGGACAGCCGTGTGAGGGCGAGGTAGGGGCTGGGGGAGGTAACTTAGCCGGGTGAGGGCGAGGTAGGGGCTGGGGGAGGGGGACTTAGCCGTGTCAGGGGGAGGTAGGGGCTGAGAGAGGGGACGTAGCCGGGTGAGGATGAGGTAGGGGCTGGGGGAGGGGACAGCCCTGTGAGGGCGAGGTAGGGGCTGAGAGAGGGGACGTAGCCGGGTGAGGACGAGGTAGGGCCTGGGGGAGGGGACAGCCCTGTGAGGGCGAGGTAGGGGCTGGGGGAGGGGACGTAGCCGGGTGAGGGCAAGGTAGGGGCTGGGGGAGGGGACATCCCTGTGAGGGCGAGGTAGGTTCAGGGGGAGGGGACTTAGCCGTGTGAGTGCGAGGTAGGGGGTGGGGGATGGAACTTAGCCGGATGAGGCCGAGGTAGGGGCGGGGGGAGGGAACTTAGCCAGGTGAGGGCATGGTTGGGGCTGGGGGAGGGGACTTAGCCAGGTGAGGGCAAGGTAGGGGCTCGGGGAGGGGACTTAGCCAGGTGAGGGCAAGGTAGGGGCTGGGGGAGGGGACTTAGCCAGGTGAGGGCGAGGAAATGGGCTGGGGGAGGGGACTTAGCCGTGTGAGGGGGAGGTAGTGGTTGGGGTAGAGGACAGCCGGAATAGGGCGAGGTAGTGGTTGAGGGATGGGACTTAGCCGTATGAGGGCGAGGTAGTGGTTGAGGGATGGGACTTAGCCGTATGAGGGCAAGGTAGGGGCTGGGGGAGGGGACTTAGCCGTGTGAGTGCGAGCTAGGGGCTGGGGGAGGGGACTTAGCCGTGTGAGTGCGAGGTAGGGCCTGGGGGAGGGGACTTAGCCGTGTGAGTGCGAGGTAGGTGCTGGCGGAGGGGACTTAGCCGGGTGAGGGCGAGGTAGGGGCTGGGGGAGGGGACTTAGCCCTGTGAGGGCGAGGTAGGGGCTGGGGGAGGGTCTTGGTGGTTCCATGGGCTTTTCGCCAGGGGAAGAGCTTTATGTGTTTCATCATATATAATTATTTGGTTTGTTTCTAGACACGAGAGAATATTTTGAGAGAAAGGGTCCATAATAATATATGTATATGTGTGTGTGTATATATATGTATGTATTTATATGGATAAAGATATAGAAGATTTTACCTGAAATTCTCCTCATACGACACTGATATATATATATATATATATATATATATATATATATATATATATATATATATGCATATACACATGTAACTCTTATGTTTGTACCATTGATAGTTACTACATGTAACATTAATACCTTTTTTTTAGTAAAGAAAGTCATTTTACATTTTACCATTAAATTGTGTAAATCTTATGCTGATCTCCAAAAGTCAGCTTTACAGAAGTGTGTTCTGGAGAAGCTGGTATTCAACTAGTTGTTTTTTTTTTTTTTACATCCGACAGTTCCAAAAAATGTCTACATCCAACTTATTGTTTTATAAACATTGGTCCATTTCTTTGGGGCATAATTTTGCCAAAAAACTGACCCTATCTATTTAGAATAACCGTAAAAACCAGATCATAATTGCTCAAAATCAGAATTGACATCTAGTGGTGACCAAATTGGAATGGATATGCCTTCCTGAATATGTTACAGGTCTTTTTTTTTGTAAAAAGTTCCGCTACATAAAAAGATCTGATAAATTCATTTCAAGTAGCAGTAACTTGTTCGACTTTTCCTTGGAGAGTATCTTATTTATTTCATATCTTGGTGGAGAATATCTTGTTTATTTCATATCTTGGTGGAGAATATCTTGTTTATTTCATATCTTGGTGGAGAGTGTCTTGTTTATTTCATATCTTGGCGAAGAGTATCTTGTTTATTTCATATCTTGGTGGAGAGTATCTTGTTATTTTGTATCTTGGTGGAGATCTTATTTATTTCAACCATCAAGAAAAGACGGCCATAGAGCATTTGTACAATGTGCACCAGTTGTCTGGAATGCCCTTCCCCTTTCCATCAGGGAGGCGAGTTCTATTAGTCAGTTTAAGACCCTATTGAAAACCCATTTGTTTACTGCACATGAAGACCTTAATTAGTCTGAGAAATTTGTCTTATTGTCAATGTCTTTTCTTATTTTCTTTGTACATGTAACTTATTTATTTTTTCCTCTTCTGTTTGTTTGAATTGTTAATGGACTATGTTTTAGACTATAGACTAGTGTCACTATGTTAAACGTTTGTAAATAGACTATTGTAAAGAGCTTCGAGCCTACAAGTAGGAAGAGGCGCTAGGAAATAACTTCATTATTATTATTATTATTATTATTTTATATCTTGGCAGAGAGTATCTTGTTTATTTCATATCTGCCACTGTATGCGTCCTTAAAACTTAAGAAAATGAATAAATTTTAACCTATAGGACAATAGTGAAGAGAGATTTTACTATTTTGATAAACTTATATGTGAAACGACACCAGAAAATCAAACAATTTATGGTAGAAGACTATTTAGGGAAATGCCATTTTCCTAAACAAAAAAAGGCTTAAAATCCTTGCTATTTCAAAATATGAAAGTTAGAATTAGAGAAGTATAAACAGCAGGAATTTCCAGATTTCTGTAGCAAAATTGGATTTACGAAAAAATGATGCAAACCGTCGTTTCATTTTGTGGCGTAATCACACATATTTCTTAACTTTATGCAAACGTTTGGAATCCTTACAGCTGCGAACTATAGCAAAACATGTAAAAACAGAGATGAGCCTTCGATATCTACACAGAACAATGAAATAAGTGTGAAAAAAATTGGGCTGGTTCGTAATTACGACATGGACTTATCCTTTGTAATGTCTTAAACATCACCACATCAAAACAAGTCCAAAGCTATGCTCTGTCACATCTGTCAGATTAAAATGGCAGCTAAGGAGCAGTTGTCAGTGGTTTGGATCTATAGTTAGATCTTCCTGGATTTGAGTGCTTGTTTGAGCCAACAAAATTAATCAGGATCACCCCCTCCCCTCTTCATCCATATGATTGCCTCTCCAGCATAACTCCTCCCAAGAGTCACTCTTCCCACAACTCCTCCCTCTTCAACCCCGACCATCAGGGACACATCTTACTGTAGTCTGGTATTCTGTGAAGGTAGTGAGCTAATAATTCCTGGGTCTTCAGTTGACATACGAACTTCTTCAATTTCATTCTGATTCTTTTTATAGCTTCTCATATTGAGTCATACTGAATCAGAACCACGGAATGAAACAGTGTCATAAAACTTACACTGATAAGCTAAGGAAAAATACATGAAAATTAAATTGACAAACTAAATAAACAATTCTAGATAAAAAAGAAACGATTGTAAAAACAATATTATATGTATATACATTTTATTACACAGCAGTCAATTTCTATGTAAGTTAACAATAACAAGATTGTTTGTCTCATACATAACAGGAACAGAATTTCAACCACCCTTGTTCAAAAAACAGTTCAGAACAAAGAAACAACAACAGGATCAACATAACATTCACTTCAAACTTCATCTATCCTTTCTCATCAAGCATTGTAAAGAAATTATCAATACATGTATTGTGTTGAAAAAAATATCTGGGGAAAAAAAACTTAAACAAATACACACGCACACACTCAAATGATTAAATAAAATTAGCAATAAATACAAAAAAAAGGTGATAAGAGTTATTAAAAAGATAAAAAAAAATCTGAATTATAAAAAAAAAGTTATTTAGTGACTAAAATATGCAGGACAATCAAGGACAGATCACTGAAGCATAATTATGTTAAACATTCTCAATCCTAGGTATCATTCTGCTGACTTTTCTCACAGACAACATTAAATCATTCATATTCACTTCTCACTCTCCCATACATACATACACAAGTTCCAATGTCAACTTCCCTCACAGAGGACAGTCGTACATGTGGATGTTGCGGTCGTCTGACACGGAAACAATCTTTGAGCCAGAAGGGTTGTATTTAACACCCCAAACCTGGTGACACAACACAAACGTATTAGGGAGATTTTACTTAATTGATTGATGATTGATTGATTGATTGATTGATTGATACTTTTACAAGTCCAGTCTACCATAAAAACTTATCTGAGGACCTGAGGAAGTTGAGGATGAAAAGGTAATGAAGTGAGGAAATAGAGGAAAAGTTATAAAAAAAAAGTAGAGGCGTGGGTGTGTAAGTATTAGGTCAGCTTAGACAGCATCGGTATTTGGAGGAATGCTAGTACCCGTTTTATGATCAGGAGATTCGGGGAGCTGGGACAAAGGGTACCGTATTTGGCTTTCCCTACTAGCAGGGAAGAGAAGCATAAGGATAAGATCACTGGGTTCCCTCGCATCATGAAGATTGACGTAGAATCTAAATAAACCTGGTCACCCCGAAGAAAAATTTTGATGATAAACCGAGTAGTTTAACTTATTGATTAAATTGAGGCTTATCCTTCTGAATAATGTATTGAAGTACAAGTAAGTACGAAATTATTGTAACCAGACATTTCATTTACTTCATCTAACTGTGAGTAGTGATAAATATCTATGAGATTGACTATTCGATAAGAGATTAGGCACTGCCAGGTGAATTACAATGGTGAGTATAGTGTCCAAATACAGGGATTACTGCGGTTAATAAATGCTATACCCATAGTTGTTCTAAATTTCGAATGAGCAGACTGCTGTCGATATTGGTGTCAATGTCAGTCAGTATCAGAGTTGCTGTCAGTGCTGTGAAGAGTGTTGTCAGTAATGTCGAGAGTGCAGAGAGTGTCAGTCTTGCTGTCAAGTTAAAGAGCACGTTGTTGATACTGTTGCTGTCACTATTGGTGTTGCTGCCAGTGCTGTGAAGAGTGCTATCAGTGTTGTCGAGAGTGCAAAGAGTGTCAGTCTTACTGTCAAGTTAAAGAGCACGTTGTTGATGCTGTTGCTGTCACTATTGGTGTTGCTGTCAGTATTGGTATTGCTGCCAGTGCTGTGAAGAGTGCTATCAGTGTTGTCGAGAGTGCAAAGAGTGTCAGTCTTGCTGTCAAGTTAAAGAGCACGTTGTTGATGCTGTTGCTGTCGCTGTCAATACTGCTGTTGATGTACCCGGCCCCTGACGCAGAAATAAGCCACTGTCAAGATTGTGGCAGCTGTGTGGACATTGGAAGGACTGTAGACAATACAGAGTGTTGAGAATTGTATCATTAATTTCTATGAATACTGACCAACAATTTTGTTTTTCCTCAGTGCGAGCTAAATTAATAAGAGATAAATTTTAAAGATGTTTGAGCAATTTGAAATTGCTTTATTCCTGACATTTAAATGCATGCTGATTTTATTTTGATATTTCATATTGCTTTCTTCTGCCTTTGGCCAACTTTCTATACTTTCATAGTTAAATTAACCTTATATATATATATATATATATATATATATATATATATATATATATATATATACATCAAACAAAAAAAGTCAATCTTAATAAATTTTTAAGTTTTGTATTATGACTTTAACCTGACGTTTTAGTTCATTGCTTTAGTTTTAGTTGAAAGTCTCCAAGCTTTATATATGTTGCATATTGAGTGTGGGTAAGAAGGGATTTAAATCATAAGCCGTACCTTGCCACAAGTAGGATTTAAAAAATAAAAAAAAAACACATTACCAGACAGCAAAGAACAAAATACTCCATTACATACCTATAACTTAACTGTAATCATCTCATTTGACAGACACATGACCGTATCTTTCTTTTATAAAATTGAGAAAGTACAGATATATGGTAAACTACGGTCAGCAATGTCTGTAGCTACAAATACTTTGCGATATTTTGAAACTTTGACAATATCAAATTCTATGCACCACTTGTAACAAGGGGAGGGGGGGGGGGGAAAGGGGGGAAGGAGGGAAGACAGAGCTCGGTAAAATTCTACACATCATAAAATTTCTCTGATGTCACCATAAAGGAAAGATTATAAAAAAAAAAAAGTCATAGGAGGTAAATAACAATGAAAGACAGACTTAAAATTGTATTAAAAGTTTTCAATTTTTCACACTTATGAATACATATTTTTTCATTGTATTAAAAGTGATGAAGGTGAAAAGGGTAAATACAACCGACAGCTGATTAATGTTTGACTTCGTCCCTTTTTTAGGCTTGAATTTCTTTCAGGTTTTGAAAAAACACATTGTCAATTTACATTTTTTTCAATAAAATAGTTTTCAATGCAAATTTACAAACTTTGTTCTTATTCAACTAAACTTAACACAAAAACCAACTTCTGTTTTAACTCCATTTATAAACTTTCTATAAATGACGCTAGCTTTATAAGAGACATAAGATTTGAAGATCAGAAAAAATGAAAATCTTGCTGGAAACCAATCTCATTTAGTTTGGTAGCTCCTACAGTCTCTCATGGTCTCCCTTTGACTGTTTGTGAAGGCAGCCAGCCTATATCCTTTAATGTGGCCATTCAAACAAATTAGTTGTAGTGAGATCTAACTTGTTATCACAAAAAAATTAGGGCACCATTTTTATCAACCCATCAATCAAACTTGATATGTGGCCTTGATAGAACGATGGGAGGAAAAAGAAGGAGTTCAATTCTTTTCCATCCAGTATGTCCTATAAAGGGTCACTAAGTATTTTAGCCATCCTGAATATGTGCAGGAACCAAACGAGTTTGATATACCTATACAGTTAACTTTCCTTTGCTAAAATTATTTTCTCCAGGTTTAAGGCCTTTACTTTGTAAGATTCCCAGTTGACACAAAGATCTATTTATTTATTTATTTATTAAATCTGTAACATATTATGAGCATTAATAACCTTTTCCTTCTCCAATCCTACACAAAAAGAAAATAAAAATAAGTAAAAAGATACAGAAAATCAAAAAACTAGAACTAGAAAGATAAAGATAAAGATGGAGACTGCCTTAGTCTTACCTGATCCATGTGGTCATGAAATGTGTGCACGCACTGGCGCGTGCCTGCGTTCCAGATCTTCACCGTTTTATCTGAAGATCTACAGAACACAAATGGAAAAAGAAAAAAAGTTTTGTAAATACTATATCAGTTTTTGTTATTTTCCTGCAAGGCCATAATTAAATTTAAGTGGTGCGCAGAAGCAGGGTTAAAACTACCTTTATAATCAGTGAACTTAAAGCCAGTCCTGCTGACTGAGATCATTTTATGCATTCAAGTCCTACAATTGGTACTGGTCTCAGTTATACTTAGCCTTTGTATGATGATGAAGACAATAATTTCTTTATAAATAAAATAAGATAAGGACATTATTGCACTTGTTTACTGCTTGTGAAACTGATTTTATATGTGAGAAACTGAGAGATTTCCCAACATGCATAATTTTTAATGACATTATCTTAAGGTTTAAGCACAGTTCAACAACCAAAACATGTTTTGAGAAGGCTGTGGGGCTTTACAGAAATATCTCCAATTAAAAAACAAAAGGATCGAGAAACTGCCACAGACCCTGAGCTGCAAGAAAATCTGCCCATCACTAGTTACTTCAGTATAGAAGGTTGTGGAGCACAGCCCACAGCTTAGCAAATTTTATTACTTCCTTCTACTTTAGTTGAGCGCTACAGATGGCCCTACTGCCATAAATCAGTGCGGTCTTAACAGGTGACCAGGGGTCAAGTGCACCGGCCTGACTGTTATCGCTCCGTGCTGCATGTCTCGGCGGGATAGAAATAAAACTATGTTATTTTTTTCGGCTTTTTAACCAGTTCTTGCTGTGCAACTGTACAAGATTGGATTATATCTGTGTTCTTTCTCCACCATTCTCTGTTTTTCCTCAATATATTCGTGAAAGTCTGATAATTTAACTTAATTCGTGTGAGTGTGGGATGTTCGTGCACTCATTTCTTTTACAATAGCTTCGATCGAGCACACTGAAAGTTTTTAGTGATGTCCGAGTCCTTGAATTCTTTTTTCACTTCTTTATTTATTTTATCTAAGGTGCTCAAAAACAAGTTTAGTTCCACCACTAGATCCACCATTGCCACTTCAGCAGCACTCACCTAAGTTTCTTTATCATTATTTTTTTTTTTATCAGTCTTAAAAAAACTATTCAGGGATGACATACTGGGTTTTTGTTTTGATAAGTTCTTATGCTTCTGACCACCAACATGTTTTGTGATATCATTAAACCCACCCTATTTGATTGAAAATTCGGAATTACACACTGTTGGGAAAGCACTTCCCTCTTCATTCTTTCCTTTAATAATGAAAGAGAATTAATTTGTGTATTCCTTCAGAAATCAGTTCACTATCAGTATCACACTGCTTTCGTTTAGGTATTTTGAGGTCCTGAATTAAAACTAATCTAACACTATAAGTAGTTGAAATCCAAACGTCGCTCAGTCGACACGGCACAGTCAAGCGCATGAACAAAGAAAGACTGAATGGACAAGCGTTAGCTGGGCCTAATTGGCGCATGCGCAAATGACCAAATGGCAGGAAGTCATGTGACATCGGGCAACAACATTTTCATTGAGAGAGTTTTTCTCCTATGTTGGCTTTCGACTTTTTCCCCATTCAAATTTTTTTCTATTGGGTGGGTTGGATCTCTAAAATTCTGAACGGGATAGGATAAGTCGGATTGGAGGAACATTATAATTTCTATCGCGATTTTTCGGAATGGTTCCAATTTTTTAGGGACAGTAGACATGTCTGCTTTACGGTGATGTAATTTTCTTTCTGTGGACAGCTTACCTTATAAACTAAATTTAAGTTTTTTTTAAATGCAGGCTTTTATCAACCATGGAACATTCAAGAGAAACTTACATAAACAATGTAAACGATGTAAACAATCTGTGTAGTAAATGTGCTACTTGTCCATCTACAGAAAAACATTTTCCCCAAAAAAAAAATCCACAAGCAGCATCTATTAGAGAAACATTGCATCCCATATATTAGACAACATACATTTGGGTTGGGACTCCTGGGAGAGCAAGAAACAGAACTGAGCCATCAAGCAATTTTGTAGCCCACTTATTACAAGTTGCTCCTGCTCTTCAATGCAAAGACAACTGACTGTGATATTTGTGTGTTTTCATCCAGCAGTTTTATTTATTTATTTATTTATTAATCCATCACACCTGATTTATTTTTAAATCTTTTACAATTCACACCTGATTAATTTATTTATTTCTTTATCCCTCACTCCTGATTTATTTATTTATTTACCAATCCTTCACACATGATTTATTTATTTATTAACCCCTCACACCTGATTTATTTATTTATTTATTAATCCTTCACACCTGATTTATATATTTAGTTATTAAACAATCGCGACTTTGATTATTCATTACTATTTATTTTCACACCATCGTGAATTGATGCATACCATAAGAATAAAATGACCAGTAAACTCTCAACACGAACACTCTGTAATCTGTGCCAAATAACGGAGTATAATTACACCCCAAATACTGTTTACTGGTATAACTAGGAAACTTTTTGTGTCAACAGCCTAATTTTTGGTGATTTTAATGATGAATATATTATCTATAAAGCATATAAATTTCTAAAGTTTCATCCGCAGGTTTTGTTATTATTGCAAGATTTAAATATCAATTTCGTCAAAAAAAAACTGTAGAGAAAGTGCCTTGTTTACAAGTAATTTATAATAAAACTGTACCTCTCAGCTCTCTATTTTTTTGTTGCTACAACACAGCTGCATCTCTTCTTTCATATACAAATATTTTATTTAGGTACAAGTTAAGTTGACATAGTAGTAGAAAATAAATTTAAAAAAACATTAATTTCAACCAATACGTGAGTTGAGAGAGCAAGACTCTTGGCTCTTCTTTGACCCTGTTATCGCCTGAAGTCAAGCTAGGTCACAGGGGCTCAGGTAACACTCGCCAGCCCAACTAAAGTATCATGGCTGAGACACCCTGAGCCAAGCTGTGTTTACTGGGTGTTTTGGGGGCACTGCAAGGTACAAGTCAGATTTAAAGAACTTTGATATCAGCTTCAGGTCGACTGGCCAGGGATTGGGGGGAGGAAGTGTTAATTTTCTTATTTTCTGCCTAAAAGCATAGTATTGCTATAACAATTATGTTGTAAAAAAACTTGATATCCAGGAAGACATTGATTGTATTTACCCGGAAACAAAGTGTGTGTTGTCAGCACAAAAATCTACAGACAGAACCCAGGACCCGTGGCCGGATAGCGTGCCAGCCAGGTTGGCATGTTGTCTGTGGAGCAAATAATACACGCAAAATGAAAAAAAAAATTAGATAGTTTGTTAATATGTTTTGCCTAACTTTCAATTAGAACACCCTAACCTGAATGATCTTGATAGAAATAGAATAAATAATTACAATCACTGCTTACTTTAATATCTACAGAATTGAAAGAAATATAAGTTTTGCTAACAAGATTAGATGGGAATTAGGTGGCAAAATCATTCAACATTTACAATTATGTATTAGTATTAATTCTGTTTGATAATTCTAATGGGGAATAAATCTAATGAATTTAAATGATAAAGATAAAGTTGAATTTATATCATATAAATATTATCCACAAAACCATCATGTTACAGTTCAATTATTTTAAAGACATACACATCATAAATCTTGATCTGACAGTCGTCTGACGCTGTGATGAGCAGCTGACTGTCCGGGGAGAAACACAGGGAGCGGATCGGCATGGCATGACCTGAGGCAGAGGTTAGAGCCAGAACTTGAGAAAATATGTCAACGTGATCTGCAGCATGAATTGTTCCTGCCTGCAGGATCAACATTAGAAAAGTTCAAATTTTTTTTCCAAGCTGACATATACCTGCTATTATTTAAACCTCTGATGTTGAATGTCAAAAAAATGGATAGGTAAAGGACAATTTACTTAGCCAAAGTCCAGCGTCAACAAGTGTCAACCTGTGTTAATAATTATCATATTTATGAAGCCTCAAAAAACTCAAGCCTCACAAGAAACAGAATGATATCAGCATTTAGCAAAAACCTTCCACCCTTAAGCTGTACATCTGCATATCCCTCAAAGTGCAAAATTTGTGATAGACTCAAAATCAGAATGATGTTCTCATTTAGCAAAATCACAAAAAAAAACCAGACCAATATATATTTGCATCCCAGTGGGATGATATTTAATACTTAGATATCCATAAAGTGTACAAAAATTGTGCCCAGCAAACAGCAGCTTGTGTTAAGGATAAGCATTAAAAAAATCTAAGCTCTTCTCTCCTCGGTAAGATTTGCCTGTCTTCAAAGATATAAATTTATGATGCCCTTAAAAAGGTCAAGTCTTAAAAGAACCTGGATAGTGTCTGCATTTAGTCTAAAAAGCAAAATAGAGAAAAAAAATTTAAAAACAATTAATAATTTTCCCACGTAAGCAGCCGACCAAAGGCTGCAAAATTTGTGCCTTTGAAAAAAATTGTGTTAGACTCATATCAGAAAGATGTTTCCATTTACCAAAAAACAACAAATCAAGACAAAATAGAGCTGATTTATAAACTTACATATCAATGGTATAATCTTCAACAATGAATATACATAAAATGTAGAAAAACTTGTGGCCAACAAGCAGTAGTCAAAGACTTATATTCACTCACACCAAATCTTATCGAGGAAAATTGAAAAAAAAATGATACTTTTTCAACGCTTTGAATGTGCAAAAGAAAATCAATATTGATTGCTTCTTAAAATCAATTAAATGCAGGAAAACCAGTTTTTATTAACCTATGACGTAACTGTTATTTTCCATGATTCTGACAGAAGATTTAACTAACCTTCTAATGTGTGAATCAGCTTTCCTGTTCGGATGTCAAACACATTCACAATACCGTCAAGGGCACCAGATGCAATAAACTTTCCGTCTGGACTCTGATATAACAAATATGTCATAACAAAAATTATTCTCTAATAGGAATAGAAAAAATCATGATAATAATAATAATAATTTTAAAAACATTAGCAAGAAAAAAAAAATCATTAATCCTTCTATATCTCATCAACACACATATACATTTTGATACTTAGTTTCATGCATTTTTTTTCAAATATCCATGACTTCTTGTGAAATTTTTAATATAGAACACGGCGTACCAAAATTGGCTCTGAGCGATACTTTAGTTTAGGCCTGCTTGCCTGCATACCTCCTTACCAAGGACCGTCTTCAGTGAATCAATCACTGTCAGATACGCTCTGCTGACGCTGCTAGGCAGAGTAAGCCAGTGCGCCCGATATTTTGCGCACTGCACTTTGATGCGTGATAAAGTTTGTCTTTGTTTAACAAGCTATGGTCAAATTTGTTAACGAGCTAGACTGGTTTCCTCTTGACCTTCGATTTATAAACTCAGTCTTGTGACTTTTGTGAAATTCCCGTATTTTTATCTTTAAAAGGTTTTATTTTAGAGCTTCGTTTTGCTCACTTAGTTTGTTAATTAAGTTTTATAAATTTACTTCCATTGTGTCAACTTAATTAGACAATTACAGACAAACGGCTCCACAGATATCATTTTTTATAATATTATTTCTCTTTCTGATTTAACAGGTTTCTTATTCTCAGCAACAATAGAGAATTTTTAAATAATTTTTTTACACCATTTGGAACATACTCAAGATCGGCTCTACCATTATACTTCTATTGTGTTCACATAAGACAATTACTGACAAACGGCCCCATACAAATCATTTTTTCTTCTTCAACTGTTTTCAAATATCATTTCTCTTTCTGATTTAACAGGTTTCTTATCCTCAGCAACAATAGAGAATTTTTAAATAATTTTTGTTTACACCATTATGGAACACACTCAAGATCGGCTCTACCATTATACTTCTATTGTGTTCACTTAATTAGACAATTACTGGCAAACGGCCCCATACAAATCATTTTTTCTTCTTCAACGGTTTTCTAATATCATTTCTCTTTCTGATTTAACAAGTTTCATATCCTCAGCAATGATAAAGAGTTTTTGAATAATTTTTTTAAACCATTATGGAATTTACTCAAGATCGTCACTATCAATATAATTATGCGAATGAAATGTGCCGCCCATGTGGCCAACTGACTTTGAATAAGAAGGGGAAAAAACAATATTAAATGAAAAAGTCGTTTTCTGGCGTGGACCTTACTGATGACATTCGCATGGTGTTTGGAATCAATCCGAAATCAATGATTTTCTTCGCGATATGTTGCCATATAATGTAAGGCAAACATATCAGCGTGTAAAAAGAAGAGGTGTGGCAACTATAAAGCGTCT
This sequence comes from Elysia crispata, assembly GCA_033675545.1. NCBI lineage: Eukaryota > Metazoa > Mollusca > Gastropoda > Plakobranchidae > Elysia > Elysia crispata. The sequence continues at coordinate 85,348 of JAWDGP010006781.1, read as the reverse complement.
AGGACTAGATCTATATTTATGACACAGACAACTTGAGATTTATGGTGTAACTTTGACAAACAAAATCCCTTATTAACCCATCTTTGTGATTTCGTCTCTCTAACCTAGTTAAGGCACGGGAGTTTACAAAGCAGGCACGAGCTCTCAAACTTAGAGAGACTCACCGAGAGAGAACTCACTGAAAATAAAACCCACCCAGACATTCATACCACAAGCCACTTTTTAATTTTTACTGATTGATACCGCAACACTACACTACTTACACCTGCAGACACAATTGAAACGATGACAGATAGCCATATAGATAACGAAATTAGCGTAAAACTAGTCGGTACCAGCAGGCCCAGTGATAGCATAGAGACAGACAGAGAAGATTCCCACCAGTTATATCAGCATGAAAATAGAGACCACACAGACACTTCCCCCACTAGAGACAATTAAGAAAACGAACACGTTAGATGCACCACTAGCAGACACACAGACAGTGGAAGTAATGATCGACAGAGGTACAAACATAGAATATAGATCTAGAAACTTACCACAAAACATGATTTATCAGCGCAACAGTCATAGACATGACTTCTAACGAGCAACAAACGCTCACCATTCCAACCACCCCCATAGCTTCATCAACACCTATCAAACCCTCTGGTCTGCCACAAGAGATAATTCAAAAACACCAATGATAAAATGTGTTTTATTATTCGCCATTGTTCCTTGTTTGGATATTTCAACTCAATAGAGTAACATTCGCTGTAGTCATAATTAAAGGGAATTATGTTTGGATCAAACTCACAGACACAATTTTTGTGCTGAGGATATGATTTTTTCGTGAATGCTTAGAAAAATATTTGTCTTATTGACAGTAACATTTTTTTCAACTTCTGTGGAGCCGATTGTCCGCTAGCGGTCATTCAATCATGTTAATTAGCTCAGTAATCAGGTCATTTTTCCGACTTTTTAAACGACTGATATAAAAGCTTCTATCAAAGCTATTTTTATAATTTTTTTTTTAAGGACAACTTTTTTTACTTTTTTTTTATTTAGTGAAAGATCAAATGAAAAGATAATTAAATGAAGCTTGCAGATCGTATTAAAATGAACTATTATGACAAAAGACTGGTGCATGCCAGCAGTGCGGACGACCTTGACCTCACATTGGGTGGATAACCCCAACCCAGTGACCTATTTATCGCTTGACTGAGGTCAGTGCGGCGTAACTAAAGTATCACTAAAGTGACGCCGTGAGAAGGTTTCACTCTTTAAAAATAATGTACCTGCAAAATAATTTTGTGATTTAAATCCACTGAATTTTAAATTCATGCGAATGCTTTTCTAAACATGTCAAGATCTTGATTGAAAACTTGAAGTTTTCCACTTTGAAGTATTTCTATTTGCTCCCTGAGTTCATGCCACTGGCATACAGAGCAGAGCAATTTATGTACTTTGAAGTTTGATAGTCATTTGTTTTTCTTTGCTTGTGCAACTCACGTAAGCGAGACTGAGAGTGAATTTTCCTCTGGTGTCCATTGATGATTCTTTCCTCCCTGTGTCAACACCAAACAAGTTGATTTTACCTGGGATGTAACAAACAAAAAGTGTCAGCAACATGGTTTAGTTTGTAATTCCAAGAGCAATACCATAACAAAAATGGCCTTCACTGACAAAAACCTCATGTATACATTATTTTCACCAGCAAGAATTGCAATAATTCAAAGTTGATGCTGTGCAAAACCATTTTGAGTTCAACATTCTCATTTTTTTTTAATTAATCTTTTTATTCAATACCGTTACATAGGAGAACCCAGCTAATATCCCATTTACCTTACTTAATCTACTCTCATTATTGCATGTCAGACACAAATAAAATGATAGTAAGGTCTGTTCTGTGATTGTACTTTGATTTCTTTGCATATATTCTTCCTCATTCTTGCCCTTTATGATGATTGGTAAAATTGAAATAGTAGGTTTCCTCGGCTCAAATACTGAACTCTTGTACCAAGGATCCCAATCAAGAAAGCAACAAAAAATATTTAATTTAATGTTTGTAGCTACCTGTGTGACTTCCAGAAGCCAGGAACCGAGAGTCAGGTGAGAAAGCAATGGTGTATGCATCCACTGAGAAGTATCAATCAGAATATCTTTAAAAAATATTGTGATGCAATTTCAATAACATAATGGTAGTTTCTAAGCTTCATGATTTTCAAAGTATTTTTTTAAAGTAAACAAGTTACAAAGAGAGGAAAGCAGTTGTAAAAGATGTTGGATAGACTAACAAAGTGGCTAAAAGATGTTGGATGGACTAACAAAGTGGCTAAAAGCTGTTGGATGGACTAACAAAGTGGCTAAAAGATGTTGGATGGACTAACAAAGTGGCTAAAAGATGTTGGATGGACTAACAAAGTGGCTAAAAGATGTTGGATGGACTAACAAAGTGGCTAAAAGATGTTGGATGGACTAACAAAGTGGCTAAAAGATGTTGGATGGACTAACAAAGTGGCTAAAAGATGTTGGATGGACTAACAAAGTGGCTAAAAGATGTTGGATGGACTAACAAAGTGGCTAAAAGCTGTTGGATGGACTAACAAAGTGGCTAAAAGATGTTGGATGGACTAACAAAGTGGCTAAAAGATGTTGGATGGACTAACAAAGTGGCTAAAAGATGTTGGATGGACTAACAAAGTGGCTAAAAGATGTTGGATGGACTAACAAAGTGGCTAAAAGATGTTGGATGGACTAACAAAGTGTCTAAAAGTAAAAATAGTGACAGATGCACTGAAAGCCACGAGAGCTAGAGATGCATGGAAGTCATGATTGCCTACCCTAAACAACTCGGCACCTGATTTATTTAAGTGTTCAGAAATAAAACTTGAGAAATGATAAAATATAAAATTCACTTGCAAAATAATACTGCTTACTGTAGAAACTCTCTAGGAGTCAAGGGTTGAACAGGTAACAGGCTTACAAAAAAAATGGATACACAAAAGAATCTTTGTGGATCATGTCATTCTCTTTTGCACCATCTATGGAATACATGAAGACAGGATTGCTCCCTCTATGAAGCACTGAGCCTTTTACTGGATTTGTGTTAAATGTTTTGAGCAGTTAAAATTTTTCTTTTTCTTTTGTACTTTGGGTGAGCTGATTATTTAACTTAAAATGTACTAGTTTAAAAATTAAGGAATCAACAAATAAAATCAAGGGACCGGATATAAATAACTTAAAAGTTGATAGCACTGTACATACCAGGCCCAGCGTCTATACTCTTTGCCATCTTGCCGCTGTCGAGATCCCAGATCCTGACGTGGCTGTCGAGGCTACTGGATGCCGCTACTGAGGTCAATGATGTAAGGGCAGTATGCTTAGACCAATCAAGATATGATCTTATTAGATTAAAATTCATTGCCGTTGTTTGCTAGTGATACATATGTGATGGAAAGGTTAGATTTCACCTACTCAGCCCTAATGCTGGCATGACAAAAATTTGTCAAATGTGATTCTTACAGAGACTTAAGGGGTCATAAAATTAACAAGGGACCACTTTGAACTCTTCTTATCTGACAGTCTGATTAAATTTTAGGGGTGATTAAGGTGGTAAAGAGTAATTGGAACTTTTGTTTCAATATCTACTATGGAAACTTATATTTGAATTTATTGAAAATTTAAGCTCGACACAGTGTAGAATTTCGCCCTAAAAGCTGCATTTTAGTTCTGAACAATGGGGGGATAGGCCCGAAAGCTAGTTTGAACTTAGGCGACTCAAGTATTGTTACAGCGGGCCGGGCTCAGGTAACGTCATCAATCACTGTCAGGGTCAGGCCCGCCCATGACCGCAGATAATCGCTGTCTGCACAAGCCAGTGCACAGATCTGCTGAATTTTATGTAATAAATTAGAAAATTTCTCTTTTTTAACTTACAATATCTTCAGAACTACTCATAGTACAGACATCGTTCAACTTTCAACAGTTTCTTCTAAATCTAATTTGAAACTCGGTGTTACTTTGATATTTCTATCATCATATTTGTAAGTGTGGTTACTGCCTTTTCATAGTCCATGTTTTTATCTAAAATTTTACCTGGAATTCGCTCCTGTTAGGTTTAATTGCTAATTAATTAAAAAGTACACGCTAGATTATCACTTTTCAATACTTATCTGAAACAACGGAAACCCTAGATTAAAATGATATAAGTTTTGTTGCGTTAGATGGGTTCAAAGCGCGTCTATGCTCGTTTTCATCATTCTATTCCTTCCCATTCAGTTCTAGATAATTATCCTGAGTTGAGTCAATGAAAATATGGAACATTCTAGATTATAATTGAACCCCACACACGTTGTGTAAACGATTTGTGCAGAATTTGAGGCAGACTTTGTGCTATAACACCTAAACAGAAAAAGAACGTTTACACAGATCTTACTGAAACAATCATCAAGCAAACACAAACCCTTACCAAACAATCTATTCTTCATAGACAAAGCACATACAATACAGATAATTTTTAACGATCTCAATGTGGCATTCAGGACAATTCACAAGTTTATATCCCACACAGCTCTTTACGAGATATTCAAACATTAATAGACAATTACATGACAACTTACAGAAGAATCTCGAGCTAGACCCAGGTTTGTGGTTGCTTTTTCTATACTAATTATTTCTTTATTTGCATTCACTTGCATCTTAAAATCCTTAGATCTAGCTTCGTCTGCCTCAGCCTCTAACGTTCTTTGACTGCTTTCTTTATTTCTATATTCATTTATGTCTTTCAGTTTCAGTCAAATGTGCATCTTTCTCGTTAGAGGCTAGTTTGTTTATGTTCTAAATGGACTTGATAGTTCTTAGCGATTCAACTTCTTAATCTGTTCAAGCCAGCATGAAAGTCACTGTCTCTGAAGCATCTATTTTTTTTGTAGATGCAGATAGCTCAGTGGTTAAGTGCCTGGTCTTGTCTCGGCAAGGCGACGGGTGCCGCATCGAGGCGCAGGTTCGATCCCTGTTCATTCCATCTGTTATAATGTTTCCAAGTCTTTCTTCTTATTTGTCGGTCTCGAGCTAAATCTAGGTTTGTGGTTGACATTTCTATACTAATTATTTCTTTATTTGCAGTCACTTGCATCTTTAGATCCATAGATCTAGCTTCGTCTGTCTCAGCCTCTAACGTTCCTTGACTGCTTTCTTTATTTCTATATATAGCTGAGTAATATGAAGCTCGCTCAAGACAGAGACATGTACAAAAAATCCGTCTCGTGCAAAAAGTATTCCATCTAACATAAAAAAATTTCGTGAGTAGTTTATTCAAAACTGATAAGTTCTATATGTGAAATTTTAAAAAGATTCCACGTTGCGTTTAGTTGTTACGACCTTCTAAAAATCACTCTATTGTTTTCTAATATACTACAATAAATGTACTTTTTATGGCCATGTAACAAAAAAGTATTTGAGCTAGAGTTTTCGTTCTTGCTTTTGTCTATAGCCTGTTTTATTTATTTTTCAATGCAAACTTTAAAATAAAACATGATTATCATTATTGTGGTTAGAAATTACATTAAAATATCGAAAAAAAAACAAAGTGCCGCGCAGGCATAGAGCCGCCCGAGTCTACCTGAGTTGACAACTAGGTCACGGGGTCAGGTCATTGACACCGTGCGGGCCTCGGCAACTAAAGTAGCGCTTATGCGACGCCGTGTCGAAAATAAATTTTGACAAAATAAAATAAAATCCATTATTACAGGATTTCAGACCTATCTGCTTATCAAATATGTGAGGCAAGACGGACTGAAATGAGTAAGTTAAGACCTTAGAACCATTCCCCTTTGGACAAATCATGTGCCTGCATCAACAAGCAGAATGATGCCAAGGCAGGTGTTTTTTTAACGTGAAATATTTTCAGATTCCTTTGGCTTCCTAGTAAACTTATGCAGAGATAAAGCTGTGCATACAAAATACTCTAGAGGAAAAGTTTAGACAAGGTATGAAACCTGTGATGGCTACGACAGGCCTGTGACTCATGGGTAAGAGGGTTTTACATTTACTAAGATTATTAGGTGGATCAAACAATGGATATCTTTGGGGGTGCACAGTTCATGACAGAAACAAACTCTCTTCCAGTCACTACTTTTAAGATATCCTGCTACATAGCTTCTCTACCTTTGCAAATTTGAAAGAAAGGATACATGAGCCATCGCTGTTGATATCTACTGACACAACCCCGAGCTGGTGACCTTCTAGCGTGTGCCGCAGCTCTAGCCTCTCGTCTTGCCTGATAGGAAGATCCAACAAGTTCTTTACAAAAATATCAGTTATATTCATAAAAAAATGTATTTTTACAAACGTTATATTTGAGAATTAGAAAATTAGTGAATTTACAGCCAAAAGGGGTCAATATTTTGAGAAAGGTGACAATATTCCTGCTATATATCTTATTTGAGAACTTTGAAAAGATATTTAAATGCAAATTTATACATTTCACAAGAGTGAAATGGAAAGTTTTGAAAAAAAGAGATATAATGTCTTCATTTTCATATTTCTAAAGTGTTTGCATTGAAATTGTTATGCATTTATTAAAATTTGAAACTATTTAAATCTAAAACTTATCACCTATATAGTACATTTTAAAGTTGGTCTAAGTATATCCTGTATAACGCCGAGGTATGTACAATTTCTTATAAAATGCAATGCATCTGTCTTCTTCATTCATGTAGCTTTTATACTTGTTAAGTATTTTTAAGTTAAAACAAAAACAAAGCAATGAAATCTTGAAATGACAAAAAAGTAATATTTCAAAGCTAAAACAATAATTATCAATATACTTTTAAGAGCAGCAAATGATGCAGTTGGTTCTAGCTTTGAAAAAGATGTTGGAATGTCATACAATGAAAGAGTACCATATTGTCATTTGCTTCTTATCACTTACCATTTCCAAACTTTGACATAGTCGTCTATAGACCCAGTGACAACTGTCTCCGAACCACTAGGGTCTCTTTCATTGCGTCCGAATGCACAGCTCCAAATGCTGTCTTCATGAGCTGCAGCCAATAGTTGGAACAAAAATGAAAAATTTGTCAACAAAGACAATTAGCTAATTTTGTGAAACGAAAATCTACTTGTAGACCTTTTTAAACATTAATTATCAAGTAGATATAAATAAATAACAGCTGTGAGTTCTAGCACAAATTGTTAATACACTCTTGGCGCTTAATTCAAAGCCCCCAGATAAACATTTAGAAAAATTTTGAAATAGATTATAATTTAGAAAATACGGATTTAAACAACTTCCAACAAAAGTTTTCATATTTGTACTACTGTTTATGCTGATGATCATAAAAAAAATGAGAGAGGCAGAACAGAAGGAAACAAAAGAAGAAGTTGAGTTTTTTATTTAGTTATGTCTTTTACTTAATGCATAGCATCACGCAGACAATAATTATCGATCACAATAAAGAAGAGAGAGAGAGAGAGAGAGAGAGAGAGAGAGAGAGAGAGAGAGAGAGAGAGAGAGAGACCAGAGAGAAAAAATATTTTAAAGAAGGAGAAGGAAAGGGGGGAGAGGGTTTTAAGTGGAGCGGGAGGGGGAGGAGAAGAACAGAAAAGAGAAAATGGTTGCATTTAAAGCCAGAATCATGTTATCTGTAAGTATATAAATTATTACAAACTGAGCCAATTTGAAGTAATAACAGATCTGACAGTACAATACATTTTAATTTGATGTTTTATAACATTCAGTGTGGCACTTTTATCAAATGCTAAAAATAGCTATGTGCTGGGTTTGACTTGCTAAAAGTCAGTTTAAAAAATCAAGAAGTTATAAAAACATTTTTTTCAGTATCATACCAACCTGACTCCTCTTTGAATATGATGCTTTGCTGTGGAACAGAATAAAGAAAAATTACATTTATTTCCCTTGTTTTGCAAGCCTAAACTGAAGTCAACAAAAAATATGGATGTTAGTAAGAGAGCAATTAAGAAAAAACAAAACCAGAAACATTATGATTCAATTAAAAAAAATTATTCATTTTACTACTATGATTAGTTTGAGTAATCAGATTTTTCTTCTGAATTTTGACACTGTGAGATACATACTGTCAATTCTAAATGCTCAGCTTTTATCATGTATCTGGATCTAGATCTATTGAATGTCACTAGTTCTAATCTGTTTAAAAAACTTTGCACACACTTAAAATTTTACTAGATCTAGAAGGATGCAAATCAACATCTAGCTTTTATGAATAATTCAAATTTTTTTCACAATTAAAAAGCTTAGCCTACAGTTTTGACCCTACATAAATCTAGCTGATTGTTCCCAACAATCTACTGCTTAGTCATTTTAATGTGTAAACTGGAGATCTTGATCGATTGGTCGATGCCAAAAGAAATGGCTGGAAGCAATTTTAGTTCTTCCCACGCTTTTTTTTTATTCTTTCACATTCCACAGGAGACAGTTAAGTTACAAGTAGCAATTCTATAAAAACACTTGCCTACGCAGCAACCTCTAAAAGTTGATTAGAGGAATTAGAAATTTGAATAAAAATTTAGAACAAACAGCAGTAATACCACAATGTTGCGGTCCCGGTTTCATGTTGACAATGCAGCTATAGTGGATACAATTTAAAAGTGGCCAGATCTTCACTGCATATTAAAATGGAGGCACTAATCTAATCAAATTATTATCTTGCAAAAATGTAAGGGCAATTTCTTCACTAGAGGCATTTGCTTACAAAATATTGAACTTGTTTTGGCTATTTTTAATAACAATCTGGCCTTTTTGTGTGGCTTGATTTGTTTACATCCAACAGGGACTGCAACACTGAGGTATTTCCCAAATAGCAATTAGAGCTTTAACTTCCTTTAGTTTCTACCATTTCTTTCTAAACCTTAAGTTTACTAAAATAATCTAGATCCAACTTGATCTAGATTTATGTAGGCCTAGATTTAAGATTTACCTTATATATCTTAAGATTAAACCATAAAATAACGAATTATAAATAATATTTTTCCCTGATTTTATCCATGCCGAAGCCATGATAAAGATACACAGAGGGTGAGCTTGAGTTGCTCTAAAGTTAGACTCTAGTTTGAAATGAAAGTGAAATTGCTCGTATCTATAGATCTCACCCACGTATGTAGAAGTCAAAATCAAAACCTGATTAAAACGAAATGCCCTTGTGTCGTTGACAATTTCTTGCCTAAAACTAAAAAACTTGATTCATAATCAAATTCAGTCTCCTCATTTAGATAATAGTCTAAGGTTTAAGCAAAAATCTAGCTAGATTTAGGCTGAATCTTATTATCGAAAACCGGTAGAGCAAACCGGTGAAACTCTTAATGCGCTCATCTCGTGATCAAACCGATTATGCTTCTGAAAGCAATGACAGGTTTTATTTGCTTAGAGGATTTGTTAAGTTTATCACACCTTTAACGATGATAAACAGAAAAGATTTAAAACCAAGGTATACTAGGAACTCACACCACTCATTATTGTTTTGTGTGGCGTATCTTGTTGTTGTGGAGAGTGAAAGTTCTTACCTCCTTTTGAAAAGAAGTTTTGTTTGTCATAATTGCACCAAAATGGTTCCACTAAAGTTTGGTACAAAAGTTCCTAAGCAATCAGACAGGGCCAGCGTCCCAATTACAATGCAGCAAGTAAAGTCAATAGGTGATCGAGGAAGAACAGATAACGTTACAGATTTAGAGGCCAGATTCTGGGGATGGAAATATATTTGGATTTAGTCGTGTTAGGCCTAACTATTGTACTGAATACAAAAATTCTGATATTACCCACTCTATATTAAAGAAGGAAGAGAAATTTACACATTGTATTAACCCCATCATTGCTTTCTATATCATATTATTAACTGTCTTTGCGGGGAGCAAATGTGAAGAAATGAATATGGTGCAACAAAAATTTTATAACTCAATCTAGCCTTTTTAAAATATAACCTTGAAACTTTGCGTGGTCGTTCAGAAATGCATTGTCTGCTTTGTACCAAAAGCAAAACATCCTAAAAGTATTATTTATCTTCGCCATCTATGATCTTGAAACTTATCATGTTCTGACTCGTTACAACAAAACTTAGAACAGTTTTGCCATGCAAAACAAAATAAAACAAGAAATAGGGGAAAGTCAGTGGTGCCATCATTCTGGCAAGGGGCTTGGCACAGGTGAGGACACGTTATTCCTTAATTTGTGGGGCTTTGAGCCATTGAGCACAATCGCTGTTTTCGTTTCATTTTTTATTCTCTCAGTTTTTTAATATTCGATTGTTATCATAATCTTTATCCGTTTTTTTTTTTTATATAAAATGAAATTGGCTAAAAAAGAAATAGGTTTACAATGCACTGGTATGAAATATTTCTCAATATTTTTGTTAAAAGTTTATCTTAATTTGTTGAATAGAATCTTGTTAAAAGATTTATTTACATGTTTTTGCTTTGACTTCTTTGTGGTATTGCTTTTCTTGTCTTCCTCGCCCCAACCTCTTTTTTTTAAAATACATTCCTTTGTTTAAAACGTTTCCATAAACATAGATTTTTACAGTTTTGTTTTGTTTGTTTTTTTTTTCAAGGTATTATCTTCATTTATTTTTTTTTTACAATGTATCCTTTTTTTCCTTTTTGTATTCTTTTTTCCCCTTTTTTAAAATCTTTTTTCTTTTTTTTTTTTCCCTTTTCCTTTCTTTTCTTTTTCATTCTCATTTCATTAGTTTTGTTTTTACATCGATAGCCTCCCTTGGCATAGGTCACACTCCCAGAGATCCTACCCGGTGGTTTCGTATTTGGTTTGTTTATGCTGGTCTCTTCTTTTCTTCGCGGCTCTGTTCTTTGCTTTTTTTCTGTCCTGTCATCCTCCTCTATCTCTCCTTGTATCTCCTTGTATTGATTTGGTCCGTTGTGAGCCTGCCTCACTCTGTCGTTCCTTCTTTCGTCTGTTGACAGAATTTTTGTTTTTCATTTTTTCCCCATCTTGCTTTCTTAGCGTCTTTCTCCTTTTGACGTGTTAGTTTGTTGTAAGTTTTGTTCCATTCATTAATTTCTATTCAGTTTTTGTTTGTTTGGGTGTATTTCCCACTCGTTTGTTTATCTCCTTCTCTAGCGTGGTGGACCGGGTGAGTACTACTTCCCCAAGCGGTCTTTCCCTCGTTCCTCTACTTAGTGTTGTTTTGCGTTTTCTCCTCTTGATAGTTCGTTGTACACCTACGTTTGGTCTGTATTGTTGTTACTCAGGTTGACTCGTTGTTACTCATTCTTTTTTCTGTCGTGTGCCTTTTCTTTTTACTTTCTTGTTCTCTCTTCTGACTCTAATACTGTTTTTGTTGACCTCCCTTCCTTTTGTTTCATATCTTTCGCTGTATCTTTCTTTCATTCCGTTGTGTTGTAGTCTATCCAACTGGGTCTTCGTTGATTGTTTCTTTTCTTATTATCCATTTGTTGGTTACGGGCGCTTCTCAGTTTCCTCCCTTTCCTCTGGCTCTTACATACTGTGACCAGGTGAAGTATCGGTAGCCATGGACCAGTCTGTTTATTTTGTTTTCTTCTTTCCTTCATTTTCCTTTTGGTAAGATATTTGGTGGTACTATTTTTTATGATCAGTTCCTCTGTCGTCAGTTTCTATACTACTTGTTGTTGGTCTTGTTTTCCTTTTTTTTTCTGCTTGTTTACATTCTGTAAAGATGTGCACATCCGAAGTTTTTTTTTGCCATATAAGCTGCATCTTTCTACTGGTCCTATAGGTGCGCTGTTGCACATTAGTCTATAATTATGTGACCTCTTTCACTTTGTGGTTATTGATTTTCCTTGCTAGCCTTTTGAAGGGTTCGATCCATTATTGTATATCTATAAGAGTATTTTGACTTTGGTCTTCATGTTGTTCTAAAGTGGGAATGACCTTTATGATGCTTGACTGGAGTTCGTTGTTTAGCTGTTTAAAGCAAATACGTATCGTATTTGACAAGTTATTTTTTTTTTACTTTATAAGCCTCAGTCCGTTCTAGTATCCGAACAGTGTGATCCATGGGCTCTTGTAAGTAGTTAATTCTGACAGTCTTCACTTTTGTTTCTAAGTGACTCAATCCTGTTCCTCCGTCTGATTCACTTCTGGCTGCAGTTTAATGGATGGTCTATGAAATGCTTTTTTTTAGAAGTACTTTCTTATTATTTCATTTATGTTCTTAATGCATCTTTTTTCTGGCTCAAAAATAGTGATTAGATATATTAACTGAGACAATATCATAGTATTTATTATGATTGTCCGTCCGTCGATCGTGGTACTTTTGTCCTGGTACTCTTCTGTAGTCTTCTCTATTCTTTCTGCTATTTTTTGTCCATGTCGCCTCGGTTTCTGATCCGTCGAATTTTCAAAAATCAGCTCATAGATCTTCATCTCCTTTGTGATTGTTAAATTGTCCGCAGTGGATGGTTATGTTTGATGTCACTTTACATCGCTGTCGTCTTATTTGCGTTTATCTCAGCTCCACTCTTTTTCCCATATTTTTGGAAATATTTTTTATCATTTCTGGTATACTTTGTAGTTGGGAAATTAGAAACATAATATCGTCCACAAAGGCTTCCACTTTTTTTCTCACCTCCTTCTCGTGCCTTGATTCCTGTAATTGTTTGGTTTTCCTTATCTTCTCTAGCAGATTCCAGGGCAAGAACATACACTAGTGGTAATAAACTGCTACCCTGTCTGACCGATCTCTCAAATTCTTTCTCTTCAGTTAGCTCTTGATTGACAATAGTTTTATTTGTTGGGTTTGGTAGAGAATTTTTATCCGATTCCTGAAGTATTTGCCTAGATTACTCCTTTCGATAGTATTGAGTAAATAATCGTAATTAACCCAATCAAAAGTTTTACCTTGGTCCAGGCTTAATACATAGCCTTGTTTGGCTTGTTCTCTGCACAATGTAGTAATGCCTATGGTATTGTGAAGGCTTGGTTCAGGCTTAATGCATAGCCTTGTTTGGCTTGTTCTCTGCACAATGTAATAATGACTCTGGTGTTGTGAAGGCTTGCTCCAGGCTTAATACATAGCCCTGTTTGTCTTGTTCTCTGCACAATGTAATAATGCTTCTAATATTGTGAAGGTGCGTTTGAATTTTCCTCCCTTTTACCGAACACTGTCGTCATGTATTAGTGTTCGCATATGGCATCTTTGCCTTTCTGTAAGTATCTTGCTCAGAATTTTGTAATCAATATTTAATAAAGATATGAATCTGCATTTTTTTTTACATTCGATCTATCAGCTGCCTTCTCGTAGTATCGTGACATATGATTGCGCTAGTTCTTTACGTAATCCTTGTTCTTTGTATACAGTTGTTTGTGAACTTCGCCAAACATTGGTACTAGGGTGCTGCTGAAGTGTTGGTGGAACTCGTTGATAAGTCCATCCGGGCATGGCGCCTTATTTTTATTCAGTTTACCCATTCTCTCTTTAATTTCAGTAGTTGCCTCCCATGTCTATTTCTCTTTTTCTGTTCTTCGTTTAGTTTTTTACCGTCGTCTTCTAGTGTGTCTTTGTTGTCTTCTTCTGTTCATTATTCTTTTCCATACAATTTTTTTGTAAAAGGTGAAGAACTCGTTTATTACTTCCTCATTGTCACTCTTTATTGTCCCGTCAGCCTTGGTTATTTTTGTAATGTTCCTTCTCTTTTGTATATTTTGCTCCATGGCCAGAAAGTGTTTAGACATTATTTCTATTCCTCCTTTATTGGTCCTAAGACAATCTTCCTCATCAGCTCAAGACTGTAGGCTATGTCTTTATTCTTAAGTGAGAGCCTAAAACAGTAAGATAACCACAGCAATTCTCCAATACGATAACAGGCGTAAAGCTACACGTCACGCGATGCTCTTGCTCAGTAATAAATAGTCTCACATTATTACTATGCTTACTGCAAGCTTTCGTTACAACCAGCATGACATTCCTTTAAATATAAAAGGGGATTTGTCATTAGTCTGCCCCCAAACCTGAATTTCTTTCTTTTTTTTTTTTTTTGTGATCCCACAAATACAATTACAACTTGACTGTGGCCATGCTTTGTGGAGATTAAAGCTTGGTGCGAACGGACCCACTAATGCGTACTATACCTAGGACATGACAGTAATCGTGGAGTATACGTACATTTTTAAGATACGATGTAAGCTTCTTTGTCTCTCAAACAAGGAACAAATCTCAACAATATACCCTTAGACTGCCTCATGGAAAGAAAAGTCAATGTTCTTAAGCGTGGTGTTAAATGTTCTGCAACGACAATTGCGGAACAGTCGCCACGCGTTGTTTCTTCAATCCAATGAAATTCATAAATACCGTGATAAAGCCGAGGACCCGTTGGGGAGAAGTCCTCTTTTTTTGAAGACTAAACGTTTAACTTTAAATGTTTTTTTTTTTTTTCTTCCTTGTAATATTATGATAACTATTTTGTATCAAACCAGCGAAAGACTTTCATTAGTAATGTCACTAAGTGGTCAGATTGGTTATTTCCAAAAAAAAAAAAGAAGTACATGATACTCTACTTAGGAAAATGTTAAATTTACAATAGTAAAAAAGAAAAATGTTAAATGCTCTTGATTAATTCTGCCTATAGAAATTATACTATTTATGATATTTCACCCAAGAGTGGCAATTGTTTAGGAATCCAGCGTTGTCAATCTCAATACTATTTCTCCCCCTTTTTAAATGTCTATGCAGTGACTGTTGCGAATTATTATTTTTAAGCATTGAAAGGATTTGAATTGGTTCGTGTTTCCAATAATATTTGACCGTTTGTATTTGTTTTAATTACAAATTTTCCGCAAGTAGTCTTTTCAGCATTTTGAGAAGAAAATAAATCTCGCGTGATAGCGGTTGTATGGAGCGGTACAATAAATGACGGAAAAATTTTTGATTTAGGCTAAAAAAGGCATTTTGAAAGTTCATTATAAAATTATTGTAATATTATTCATCAATTTTTTTTTTGTCAAATTTGTCATGATGAACTAAATAACATTTTAAAGACTGTTCTCAGTGGTCTACAATTTTCAAAGCACCTGGCGTCCTTAAAAAAATTATCGTTATTTTATAAAATTTATTTATATACATAAAAAACATCGTTCTGTTTTAATGGAGCGAAAAACAGGAACAATTAAAAAATTAAATGAAATTTGACCTTCTCAAGCGTAAAGAGAAAAGTGTCATGGAAACATCGTCGTCTTTCCTTCCGGGGCGACGGTTGTGAATGTAAACACCACTTCTGCGTCTTTTGGTCGCATTTCTTACTTCTATACTGTTTAATGTCTGAGATTTAGGCCAGATCCACCAATTGACAAAAAAAAGAACAAAAGAAAAATTTATGTTAAGCAATTTTTTTGACTTGCCACTCTTAATTTGTCCTGCATGAATTATACAGATTGTTACTAGAGTCTAGATTTAGAAATCTAAATCTAGAATTATTATAAGCTTTAGAAATCCAGGGTAAACCAATCAATTAAAAAAATCATGGCCTTGAATTTTTTTTCTCTGTAATATTGTCTAAGCAGTTACATGTTTTTACTTTGTTATGGAGGACACTTTTCACCATTTATCTGCAATGGGTCATCAGCACCACATTATGGTCTGGGTAGAGAGATAAACTGAAGAGAGGGCTTTTCAAAAGATTGCACCCAAATCTAGTTAACATTTTTTTCTTGTGATCCCTCCTTCATTTAAAGAATGTCTGAATGGAAACTTGAGAAGAAATCCAACGCCTTACGGTTCTATATTTCTCTATATTTTAAAACATTACTATGAGTGGCTCTGGAGGTGATTTATCTGTTATTGCTGTAAAGTATTCTTTTCTTTAATGCAGTTGTATGACTCTTTAGAAGATATATCTGATATTGTTATAAAATTTTCTTTTCAATATATTCATTGTTGTATGGTTCTGAAGGATAATAGACTGTTTGTGTTTGTTGTTTTTCTGGGTTTTTTTTTTTCTTTTGTTTTTGAAGTTTGCATTTCTTCAATGTAGTTGTCTTTCTCTTCCCCACCTGTTCGTCTGAACGGGAAATCATGCTTGTTATCTCTATGTTTGTTTGTTTATAGGCCTATCCCTTCCTACCCACCCTAAACTTCAATGTGTGAATGGATTTATAATTATTTAACTTTGATGCGTGTGTTGGCTGCAATGGCCTGTCCTAAAAGAGCGCGCCAGAACTAACCCTGAATAGTGTTGACTAGAGAGGAAAGATATTAAGTATAGATCCTCTCGGTGTTGAGGGTTTGTTATACCTTGGCTGAGCAGCTCGCGAACACAAGGACGTTAAGCTCAGCGGGACTCGAAGGTTTCACAATGATTACATCGCAATCTGGATAATTGTTGAGATTGTGAGCTGGTATTAAAAAAAGACAGCAGTTTCAAAACTTTAATAAATACGGCTAGTGTGCCTGGTTAATGTGTATTGTAAATCCATCCACCTTCCCCCCCCCCCTCTCTCTCTCTCTCTCTCTCTCTCTCTCTCTCTCTCTCTCTCTCTCTCTCTCTCTCTCTCTCTCTCTCTCTCTCTCTCTCTCTCTCTCTCTCTCTGTCCCACTCAATAATTATTCAGAATACAAGCTTGCAGTTGACATAGGCTTAAAAAAATTAGGTCGATGTGACGCAGGCTCAATGGTGGACAATAGATTGTAAATAAACGGCCAGCAGCTTCTTGTCTCACCCCCATGGTGAAAACTGTTGGAACGAAGATTGTTGCTTTTTAGAGGAACTGTGAAAAACGGTGGAGAGAAAGACTTTTCGTGAAGAGAGCAGGAGAGAGAGAGAGAGAGAGAGAGAGAGAGAGAGAGAGAGAGAGAGAGAGAGAGAGAGAGAGAGAGAGAGAGAGAGAGAGAGAGAGAGAGAGAAGGGTTTTCGAAAACCTACTTTAGATTGTTTTATTTTTAAGATAATCATCTTTACTTTATATCACTGACTTCCTGTTATCTTCGAACCTTGTGGTAGGATGAATGGTTTCATATGACTCTTTCTAATCATACATTTGGCTTTAGTCGACACACTGAGACATTCTCTTGACAAGAACAGTGACATGATGTATCTTGTTGTTTATAATTGTGTGAGTTTAGGTTCAAGATATGGTCGTATATTTTCTTCTATACCGTGGTCACCTCTAATTAGTGAGGGCGGCAAGTCTAAAAATAGCCCCTGCGATTCTTTAAACTGCCAAGTATCTTGAACTAGAAGAACTTTACTCTATCGTAAAAAGTAAACAAGAATGACTTCAATTTTTTTGTCCTCCAGCTTTGCCATGTAGCAAGATTTCGTGAAGAAAAAGGGAAAAGAAACCGAACATACAGCGATCTTATAATGACAGTGTTGTTAGTATTTACGAAATCTCAAAGAACTTGGATCAGTTGTACCCACACAATTACACACAGTCACGAGAAGGGCGTGAAGAGATCCGTGCTCAGATCACTCACTGCAGATTTTTAAAAACGCGGCAAATCTGAGTTTCAGTCTTCAGACCACTCCAGGCTGACATTCCGATGCAAGTAGATTGTTTGGATTTTAGTCTCAGATTATGAGAGCCTGGAGTGTTTTATAATTATAGAGCATCGAGACGTGCAAGGCTCTGAAAACTTCTTGTTGATAAGGTGTTTGTCTAGTTTTGACATTAGCATCTACCACAGAAAATCACTTTCCTCTACAAGACAAGCCAATTGTTTTCTTATTCAAAATGTCCACTAACAAGAAATCTATGTTGATGGCAACATTCACATCCTCTTCTTCGCTAGGAAGGTAAGCCACCTTTACTGTTTTACTAATAAGTAAGACTTGCTTTTGCTTTTTAGATTCAATAAAGAAAGAGTCCCGAGCACATTATAAAGCACATCCCGTGTTCACACCTGATTTAAAATTTTGTATGAGTTCTGTTTGAGTTACATTTTCCACAATCGATCCCACTGAATATATTCATTACTAGTAATGTGAGAGAAAATCCGTCGATTTAACTTTCTCAGGTTAAGTGACCGACCGGATTTGTAATTTATTGTGACATGGAAGGGCTGGAAAATAAATTGTATACTTTCTCAAGCACCAAGGGGTGCACTGCCTTGTGAGATCCAAAACTGCCCTTTTATTTCAACCTCCATGATATTGAACGTTGACGAGAATCTTTTGATTAGGATTTCTCAAAATTCTTTTTATTGCGACCAAAGATGTGATAAAAGAGATTTATTAAGCTGCCATGATGGTTATGGTCTTGAAATGCTGGTTATATTTTGGAACTGGGTGAAACGAAACCTTTCCCAAAAAAACCTGTAGCGACATTTTATGCCCTGGATCTAAAAGTCATATCGTAAAGTGAACTGCACTGCCTTTTTTCTATTGTTTTTTTTAAGGTATTGCTTGAGAGCCATATTTAGCAAAACCACACATTCATTTCATTAATCTGAAATTATTATTTTCAAGCATGCACACTAAGCCACTAATTTCCTTTTCAGATGACACACTCAAGCCGACATTTGTCCGCGACATAAAGCCATAAGCAACCAACCATAGTCGGCTGTACACACTATGGCTCTTATAATGGACTCGCTACCACGTGTCAAAGTGCCTTGTGATAGAAGGCAAGACAGTTTCTGGGTGCCTGGCTCTACAACGAAAAGGTTCACGTTTAGTCCATAACTTCATAAAACACGGCCCCCAGTAGCCCATGGTTTCGTTGAAAAAGTGGATTTTTGTTCATAATGCCAAGTTCCATTGATTGTGTAGGTTACAGGCAATGAGGGAAGTCAACTTCCACCGAACATCACGCCCAGAGCTAATTCCGTTGTGGAGAAGCAGGACACCGTTTCCATCACTACAGACTACAGACTTTGAGGACAAGTCCAAAGTGAAAGAAAAACTACGCTTATAAAGAAGACATAGAAATTGTGTCCAGTTTAAAGTAATCATTGTATGAAAAACTTGAAACTGCATGAGAGAGCCCCACCAAAAGTGTCGGTGGTAATGAAATTACACATAAGAATTTTTTTTAAAGCTAGCATAATGGTCAAATGGGCTGTAACAACTTGTGCCTGAACTAAGTCGGACATCCATTGCCAAATGCAGCTGATCTCAGGATTGGCTAATCGACTCACGTGATCGCGTGCTTTGCTTCTCGCTAAAAGTGCCCGCGTCCACTGCGCCAGGCCAGCTGATCTACATACACGTACTTCAGTCATCTTATTATTGAAGATCCCCAATGCTTACATGTCTTGGCTAGGTGGCCAACTGAGTACCTTACAAAAAAAAATATCACCGAACTTGGCAAAAAACGCGGGTGACTGACTTAAACTGCTTCATTTGCATATAAAGTCATTCAGAGGCGGCCTTAAACGTGCAGTGGACTGGTGTCAAACTGTGAAGGCGAGCCTCGTCTGCCTCGTGTCTCATCACAAGTCCCTGAGAACAGACTTCCTGACAACTTACATCATCACATGGATGAAACTTGAAAAAATTTTTGTGTCGGAATATAAAATGTTCAGGTAAGTTTTAAGCTAATTAAAGACATGAGTGAGGGAAAAATCGCTCCTTTGGACACTCGTATAACACCCTGTATGGATGTTAAACTACAAAAACGTTAGTTCAATTTATACCAACAAACTTGTATGGATTCAACAATTTTCAAGTGTTACATGCACTATAGACAAAAGTTGGACCAATCATAGATGTCAGAACATAACCAGCCGCCATTATGGGATAGACAGATATAAATGGGCGAGCTGCAGCTGTAACATTTGTTGCGTTAGAGAATTTGGGAACAAAGGCATGTTTGTTTGTTTTAAACGTAAGACTTCATTTTTTCATCATAGTGCTGAAACTGTTGAAATACAATTATTAGATTATATTCGGATCGGCTTAACACACGTTGAGATTGCCCTTCATGGACCGCGTTGAGCAAAACGACCTTTCAAGTGGGGCTATGCAGTAGAGTTTATATAATAATTTATAGGCTCTATATCTTAGTTGTGACTTCCGGAGTAGGCGAACCATTTTCTATACTAGCAAGTGTAGCGACCAGTTAAAAATGTTGAAATCATGGTATGTCGACACCAGATACCCGGCACGATACTCGGTTTTAATACCCGGTACAATACTGCTTGCAAAACCTCAATGGACTCAACACGGTTCCTTATACATGTATTTTTTTTCTCTCCAGCTGCCGATCAACTGTTGGTGGTTGACTGGGATCAAACCGTTCGATCCACACCTGAAGACCACACCGACGCGAGTACTTGACAAAGGTCCAGATGGTAGGACCTGACAACCGAGACCTGGGGGTCTTCCCTTCCGTTCTTTACTCGGAGAGCCTATTGTTGAGAATAACTGTCTTCTGCCATTCAGACTACAGACTTCAGATTCTTTACCGGATGGTCGACCATGACGCCACAGGCAGGGGACCCAGTGCCTTCGAGGTTTGGAGACTTGTTGCTATCCTTTTGGCTGCACCATTATGTTACTATTGTACAAATCTTGACTGGTAAAAATGCAGCAAAAATTGTTTTAGCTTGACATTGTCCTTCTTATATAATGAAAGATTTGAAGAGATAAGAGTTTTTGTATGTTATGGAATATTTTTTTTGCAAATATGTCGAGAAAAGGGTGGTGGAATTTCACTAATATTGGTGAGAAAGAGGAACCATCATTTTTATGTTTTTAGCAATCTTGAGAAAATGTTATGACTTCTGGTATCATTCTTGATTTCTTAATTGATTTTTTTATAACTTTTCTCGCCATGTAATATTATTGTTAGCTTATAGACATTGATTTACTGGGTATCATAATTTTACTGGCTTTCACAATGAGAAAGATAGAAAATAGGGCTGCTTTCTGTCATGTTACGGTGCATGCAATATGTATAACAAGGTCCAATTCTCTAGCCGCTTTTCTCTTTTGCTTTCCAATAGATTTCATCCTCTTTAACCGATCAAACTAAACTTTGTTTCCAGATCAATGTTATCTCCTTTTCACTCTGGTATTTGAAAAGCCCTGGTGACTGTTGCATCCAGGGATCAATTTTTTCGGTGGATTGGATCCTCTTTTATATCTTGATTGTCCATCGGGAACCGATGATCACGTTGTCTATGAAGTTTAACGGTGTCGGCGCAAGGGGCTTTTCAGTGCTCAGGCCGACACTGTAAGCACACAGCTGTCTCGCAGGTGTCACATTCAAGTTTTAAAATCACCAGTGGATTGGGTTTATAAAAATAATCAGCTACTTATGAAATGACTGTGCTAAATTGATTAGCTCCCACTTCTATGTGAAGTAAAAACGGAAAATTGTTTCTGCTTACATGCACTCAATTCCATTTGGAATGATTGTGAGAGATAGCACCAGAAGAATCCGCAAACAAACCGGGTTTTTCTCCATTAGCAGTCTGATCCTTTGATAGACACAGAATGTGGGAACCACAAAATACTACTAAAGCTAGAAACAATCAGTCACCGAGCTCTGTTGAATATACGAGCCTCTCGGCGTTTGTTTTAGAAACAAAGACAAACTGGCCACATTAACAGTGAACAAATATGCGATAAAAAGCAGTCAAACTTCATATAAGTAACTGCTTTATAAATTCAAAACGGGAAAAAAAAAGCAATCAAGAAAACAGCCGTATCAACGGAATTACCAAGCCCAACAAAAGCGACAAAAACAGTAGCAATACAAAAACAAAAAAAACAAAGAATGGTTCTTAAAGTTACTGAAAAGTTCAATTCAGTGAGGGAAAAATTCATTCACATCAAAATGTAAATTGGATAAACATTCAAATGAAAATTATTCGTCTCAAGCTCAACATTTTTCTCAAGAGAGCGACTTAAAACTGTCTAAAACAATACAAAAAACAACAAAGAATGGTTCTTGAAATTATTGAGAAGTTCCATTCAGTGAGGGAAAACAAAATTTCTTTGCTTTAACATCAAAATGTAATTGGATGAACCTCCCAATGAAAATTTTTCTTTTTTGAATACAACATTTTCATATAAGGTTATCAAAGAAAGAATGGCTCTTAAAAGTATTGTGTTCCATTCAGCAACGGAGAACAAAATCACCTTTTTCAAATCAAAATGCAAAAAGGATGCACCTTCCGAGGAAAATTTTATTCTTAAATAAAAGCAAAAACAACTGCAATACAAAAACAAAACAAAACAAAATTAAAAAAAAAAACGATGGTTTTTTAAATTATTGAAAAGTTCTGTTCAGTGAAGAAAAAAATAATTCTTTCACATCAAAATGCACATTGGATAAGAATTCCAATGAAAATTTTTTCGTCTCAAGCTCCACAATTCTCTCAAGAGAGGGACTTGAAACTGCCTAAAACAAAACAAAAAACAACGAAGAATGGTTTTTGAAATTATTGAAAAGTTCCATTCAGTGAAGGAAAACAAAATTTCCTTGCTTCCACATCAAAATGTAATTGGATGAATTTTCCTATAAAAATTTTTCCTCTTGTGCTCAACAATTTTCTCAAAGCGACTATAAGGTTGTAAAAGAAGAATGGTTCTTAAAAGTATTGTGAAGTTCCATTCAGCAAAGGAGAACAAATTATCTTTCTTTCACATCAAAATACAAAAAGGATACACCTTCCGATGAAAATTTTATTCTTAAGCTCCACATTGTTCTCAGAAAGCGACTTGCTTCAAAACAAACGAAACAGAACAAAAAACTAAATAAAAGAAAACAATCGTTCTCAAAATTATTGAAAACTTTCATTCAAAATAGTTTCTTAAACATCAAAATGAAAATTGGATGAGCTTCCCTGTGAAAATTTTCTTCTTACGTTCATATTTTTGAAGGAAGCGACTTTATAACTTGTTTTTAACAAGTTGAACTGCGTCCAGCACAAAGCTCACTTTAAATTTGTTCTGCACAGTCTGCATAATTTATTGATTTCTTCTCCTATAATTCATAACTGAAACGGTCATCTATAATTTCTTCATCATGCTTTGTTATTGAGATGTACGGCTTTCCAAAGCTGGGTTTGAGGATATACGCTTCATCGAACTCTTCATGTAGTCGAGTTTAGTCTTCATGACTTGCTTCGCTGTTTTTTCACCGTGCTTATTGAAGTTCCGGGCGTGGAAGAAATGGGGTTAGTTATCTAGATCTAGGCGATTTATAAGACAAAAATGGTAGATCTATTTGTCCGAAAAAACTGCACTATTTTGCAAGGAAAAGTTGATGGTAATAGACGCTGTTGTCTAGGAATGAGACATTGAAGGAGATGTTACTTTTGTTTCAAGTAGTAATGCAATATAAAGATTCATTTTCGCACCCTCGAAAATGAAAGCGAGTTCGTTTAGAATGTCCCATTATGCAGGACATGATTATGTCTTTGCAAGGACACAAATTTTCTAACGAGCATAATTATACGCACTTGTACTGTAAAAAAGGATTTATCTTACCTCAAAGACAGCAAATCTATCATAATAAATTGGCTTCAATTGTGCAAAAAAATCGGTGCTCTGACCTGAATGGCAAACAATTTAAATCCGTGGCCTTATTCATTTTGGGTCAGTTTGAATGTTTAGAGGAGAGGTGGCGAGTTCCCTGTAAACGCTCATAGCTCAGTCGGTAAAGCGTTGGGCATACAATCCGAACAGTCAGAAAGTTCATAAGTTTTAAAGTTTATGAAAGCGTTTCTGGTTTCGCATTTCTTAATGTTAATGGTGGTGCCTGTTCTCTTGGTGTCGTTCACTAATTAAAATAGATTTCTCGATAGTGTTGAAGTACACAGTCATACAGATGTCCTCTTCTGCCCTCCATTTTGTACTTTGTTATTTGCTGTTTTTTCTTCTTTTTCTTTTTTTTTCGAACAGTTTCAGTTGCAAGGAGATGTTACTTTTGTTTCAAGCAGTAATGCAATATAAAGATTCATTTTCGCACCCTCGAAAATGAAAGCGAGCTCGTTTAGAATGCCCCATTATGCAGGACATGATTATGTCTTTACAAAGACATAAATTTTCTAATGAGCATAATTATACGCACTTGTACTGTGAAAAAGGATTTATCTTACCTCAAAGACAGCAAATCTATCTTAATAAATTGGCTTCAATTGTGCAAAAAAATCGTTGCTCTGACCTGAAAGGCAAACAAATTTAAATCCTTAGCTTGATTCATTTTGGGTCAGTTTGAATGTTTAGAGGAGAGGTGGCGAGTTCCCTGTAAATTCCATTATGCAGGACATGATTATGTCTTTGGAAGAACACAAATTTTCTAATGAGCATAATTATACGGACTTGCACTGTGAAAAAGGATTTATTTTACCTCAAAGACAGCAAATCTATCTTAATAAATTGGCTTCAATTGTGCAAAATAATCGGTGCTCTGACCTGAATGGCAAACAATTTAAATCCTTGGCTTGATTCATTTTGGGTCAGTTTGAATGTTTAGAGGAGAGGTGGCAAGTTTCCTGTAAACGCTCATAGCTCAGTCGGTAAAGCGTTGGGCTTACAATCCGAACAGTCAGATAGTTCATAAGTTTTAAAGTTTATGAAAGCGTTTCCGGTTTCGCATCTCAAAATGTTAATGGCGGTGGCTCTTCTCTTGGTGTCGTTCACTAATAAAAATAGATTTCTCGATAGTGTTGAAGTACACAGTCATACAGATGTCCTCTTCTGCCCTCCATTTTGTTCTTTGTTATTTGCTGTTTATTCTTCTTTTTTTTTCTTTTTTTTTGAACAGTTTCAGTTGCAAGGAGATGTTACTTATGTTTCAAGTAGTAATGCAATTTAAAGATTCATTTTCGCACCCTCGAAAATGAAAGCGAGTTCGTTTAGAATGCCCCATTATGCAGGACATGATTATGTCTTTGCAAGGACACAAATTTTCTAATGAGCATAATTATACGCACTTGTATCGGAAAAAGGATTTATCTTACCTCAAAGACAGCAAATCTGTCTTAATAAATTGGCTTCAATTGTGCAAAAAAATCGTTGCTCTGACCTGAAAGGCAAACAAATTTAAATCCTTGGCTTGATTCATTTTGGGTCAGTTTGAATGTTTAGAGGAGAGGTGGCGAGTTCCCTGTAAACCCCATTATGCAGGACATGATTATGTCTTTGGAAGGACACAAATTTTTTAACGAGCATAATTATACGGACTTGCACTGTGAAAAAGGATTTATCTTACCTCAAAGACAGCAAATCTATCTTAATAAATTGGCTTCAATTGTGCAAAATAATCGGTGCTCTGACCTGAATGGCAAACAATTTAAATCCTTGGCTTGATTCATTTTGGGTCAGTTTGAATGTTTAGAGGAGAGGTGGCGAGTTCCCTGTAAACGCTCATAGCTCAGTCGGTAAAGCGTTGGGCTTACAATCCGAACAGTCAGAAAGTTCATAAGTTTTAAAGTTTATGAAAGCGTTTCCGGTTTCGCATCTCTTAATGTTAATGGTGGTGGCTGTTCGCTTGGTGTCGTTCACTAATAAAAATAGATTTCTCGATAGTGTTGGAGTACACAGTCATACAGATGTCCTCTTCTGCCCTCCAATTTGTAGTTTGTTATTTGCTGTTTTTTCTTCTTTTTCTGTTTTTTTTTTAACAGTTTCAGTTGCAAGGAGATGTTACTTTTGTTTCAAGCAGTAATGCAATATAAAGATTCATTTTCGCACCCTCGAAAATGAAAGCGAGTTCGTTTAGAATGCCCCATTATGCAGGACATGATTATGTCTTTGCAAGGACACAAATTTTCTAATGAGCATAATTATACGCACTTGTACTGTGAAAAAGGATTTATCTTACCTCAAAGACAGCAATAAATTTGCTTCAAGTGTGCAAAAAAATCGTTGCTCTGATCTGAATGGCAAACAATTTAAATCCTTGGCTTGATTCTTTTTGGGTCAACTTGAATGTTTCGAGGAGAAGTACCGGGTTCCCTGTAAACCCCAATATGCAGGACATGATTATGTCTTTGCAAAGACACAAATTTTCTAATGAGCATAATTATACGCACTTGTACTGTGAAAAAGGATTTATCTTACCTAAAAGACAGCAAATCTATCTTAATAAATTATCCTCAATTGTGCAAAAAAATCGGTGCTTTGACCTGAATGGCAAACAATTTAAATCATTGGCTTGATTCATTTTGGGTCAGCTTAAATGTTTAGAGAGGTGGCGAGTTCCCTGTAAACGCTCATAGCTCAGTCGGTAAAGCGTTGGGCTTACAATCCGAACAGTCACGTAGTTCATAAGTTTTAAAGTTTATGAAAGCGTTTCCGGTTTTGCATCTCTAAATGTTAATGGCGGTGGCTGTTCTCTTGGTATCGTTCACTAATTAAAATAAATTTCTCGATAGTGTTGAAGTACACAGTAATACAGATGTCCTCTTCTGCCCTCCATTTTGTACGTTGTATTTTGCTCTTTTTTTTCTTCTTCTTCTTTTTTTTTTAACAGTTTCAATTGCAAGGAGATGTTACTTTTCTTTCAAGTAGTAATGCAATATAAAGATTCATTTTCGCACCCTCGAAAATGAAAGCGAGTTAGTTTAGAATGCCCCATTATGCAGGACATGATTATGTTTTTGCAAGAAAACAAAGTTTCTAATGAGCATAATTATACGCACTTGTACTGTGAAAAAGGATTTATCTTACCTCAAAGACAGCAAATCTATCTTAATAAATTGGCTTCAATTGTGCAAAATAATCGGTGCTCTGACCTGAATGGCAAACAATTTAAATCCTTGGCTTGATTCATTTTGGGTCAGTTTGAATGTTTAGAGGAGAGATGGCGAGTTCCCTGTAAACGCTCATAGCTCAGTCGGTAAAGCGTTGGGCTTACAATCCGAACAGTCAGAAAGTTCATAAGTTTTAAAGTTTATGAAAGCGTTTCTGGTTTCGCATTTCTTAATGTTAATGGTGGTGCCTGTTCTCTTGGTGTCGTTCACTAATTAAAATAGATTTCTCGATAGTGTTGAAGTACACAGTACTACAGATGTCCTCTTCTGCCCTCCATTTTGTACTTTGTATTTTGTTCTTTTTTCTTTTTTCTTCTTCTTCTTCTTTTTTTTTTTTTTTTTTTGAACAGTTTCATTTGCAAGATGTTACTTTTGTTTTAAGTAGTAATGCAATATAAAGATTCATTTTCGCACCCTCGAAAATAAAAGCGAGTTCGTTTAGAATGCCCCATTATGCAGGACATGATTATGTCTTTACAAAGACATAAATTTTCTAATGAGCATAATTATACGCACTTGTACTGTGAAAAAGGATTTATCTTACCTCAAAGACAGCAAATCTGTCTTCATAAATTGGCTTCAATTGTGCTAAAAAATCGTTGCTCTGACCTGAATGGCAAACAATTTAAATCCTTGGCTTGATTCATTTTGGGTCAGCTTGAATGTTTAAAGGAGAGGTGGCGGGTTCCCTGTAAACCCCAATATGCAGGACATGATTATGTCTTTGCAAGGACACAAATTTTCTAACGAGCATAATAATACGCACTTGTACTGTGAAAAAGGATTTATCTTACGTCAAAGACAGCCAATCTATCTTAATAAATTGGCTTCAATTGTGCAAAAAAATCGGTGCTCTGACCTGAATGGCAAACAATTTAAATCCTTGGCTTGATTCATTTTGGGTCAGCTTGAATGTTTAGAGGAGAGGTGGCGAGTTCCCTGTAAACGCTCATAGCTCAGTCGGTAAAGCGTTGGGCTTACAATCCGAACAATCAGATAGTTCATAAGTTTTAAAGTTTATGAAAGCGTTTCCGGTTTCACATCTCTAAATGTTAATGGTGGTGGCTGTTCTCTTGGTGTCGTTCACTAATAAAAATAGATTTCTCGATAGTGTTGAAGTACACAGTCATACAGATGTCCTCTTCTGCCCTCCATTTTGTACGTTGTATTTTGCTCTTTTTTCTTCTTCTTTTTTTTAACAGTTTATGTTGCAAGGAGATGTTACATTTGTTTCAAAAAGTAATGCAACATAAAGATTCATTTTCGCATCCTCGAAAATGAAAGCGAGTTAGTTAGAATGCCCCATTATGCAGGACATGATTATGTCTTTGCAAGGACACAAATTTTCCAAAGAGCATAATTATACGCACTTCCACTGTGAAAAAGGATTTATCTTACCTCAAAGACAGCCAATCTATCTTAATAAATTGGCTTCAATTGTACAAAAAAATCGGTGCTCTGACCTGAATAGCAAACAATTTAAATCCTTGGCTTGATTCATTTTGGGTCAGCTTGAATGTTTAGAGGAGAGGTGGCGAGTTCTCTGTAAACGCTCATAGCTCAGTCGGTAAAGCGTTGGGCTTACAATCCGAACAGTCAGAAAGTTCATAATTTTGATTTAACACCTTTACTTCAGATTCTGAACTTGACACGGTCATGATTTACATCCTTTACTTCAGATTCAGAAATTAACACGGTCATGATTTACATCCTTTACTTCAGATTCAGAAATTAACACGGTCATGATTTACATCCTTTACTTCAGATTCAGAAATTAACACGGTCATGATTTACATCCTTTACTTCAGATTCAGAAATTTACACGGTCATGATTTACATCCTTTACTTCAGATTCAGAAATTAACACGGTCATGATTTACATTTTATTGTGTGTGATTGAACTTCTTTCGTCGTGGTTTCTCTGAATCTTTGATCCAGTGCTGCCAAGGAAAGGTTTACATTTTTATTCCAGTGACCTTAATTTGGGCTAAGAGATCTGTCAACTCCCCCGGAGACGGATTGCCCTTGCCCTACCCCCTTTTCTCACGTGACAGTAATATTAAGAGCAGCTACTCATTCTTTCTTCCAGTTCATCAGGCTAAGAATATTTTTTTTATATCTTAATTTTATTATTGCTTCTGATCCACTACAATTATTCAGTTTAGTTTGAATTCTTTTCTCAAAACATCTCGGCACTTTGTCAAAGTTCATCGGGCGCTCATCTTGACAGCGCCACGTTTGTCAAATGGCTGAACAAGTGGCGATGTCGGAGGAAATCCATTTCAGTCCAGAATTAAGGGACATACACTAGACTTTCCATTCTGGAAACTGAAAGCACGTAGGCTATGGCAGCCAAAGCCACCCCTGTTTTCTCATTCCTTTTCTTTGTTCGTTCCTCCCTCCCTCCCTCTCTCTCTCTCTACCTATTTATCTATCTATCCTTTAGTAAAATGGATTTCTTAAAACACTAAAAGCGTTGTTGGATAGCAGCAATGGTTTCTACCAATACATTGTGGCCACATATTATTAAGGACTCTAGGATCTGCCAACAAACTGCCACTCATTATTGTGAATTCAACTTTTTTCCGCTGTGTTCATACAGAAAATACCCGAACAGACACTGATGTGATACACAATTTCAATTCATTTCCTATGCTCAATAGATCGTCTAATCACTAGAATGATAAAAATCCCCCAGTAATGATTCAATTTCTAGGCATCCCAGAACGCACTTTATATCTAAATTATCATTTTTTTTTTTTTTTTTGCAATTAACTTTGAAAAGTTTTTAAACAACGCCACATAACAATCTCTTCGGTCATTATGAAAAGATTTCCTGGGACTTAAAGGTGGCTGATGAATTATAAAAAAAAATTGCCAATGTCGAAACACTGCTTATAAATTAAAATAAAAAAGTGAAGCATCTTTTTCTCTCTACCTCATGAGCCTGATGGGCAGTAGGCATTTTCGGTAGCGGGGCAGGATTAGCCTGTTAAAAGAGAGGATAAGGCGTCTCTTTCCGTCCGCTAGCTTGTCTTTCTCCAATTCCCACTAGGTGTCTACAGAGCTAGTCTCTCCCCAATTCCCCAATCCCTCCCTCCTTCCCTTTTTTCTCTACAGAGCTTGTCTCTCCCCAATTCCCCAATCCCTCCCTCCTTCCCTTTTTTCTCTACAGAGCTTGTCTCTCCCCAATTCCCCAATCCCTCCCTCCTTCCCTTTTTTCTCTACAGAGCTTGTCTCTCCCCAATTCCCCAATCCCTCCCTCCTTCCCTTTTTTCTCTACAGAGCTTGTCTCTCCCCAATTCCCCAATCCCTCCCTCCTTCCCTTTTTTCTCTACAGAGCTTGTCTCTCCCCAATTCCCCAATCCCTCCCTCCTTCCCTTTTTTCTCTACAGAGCTTGTCTCTCCCCAATTCCCCAATCCCTCCCTCCTTCCCTTTTTTCTCTACAGAGCTTGTCTCTCCCCAATTCCCCAATCCCTCCCTCCTTCCCTTTTTTCTCTACAGAGCTTGTCTCTCCCCAATTCCCCAATCCCTCCCTCCTTCCCTTTTTTCTCTACAGAGCTTGTCTCTCCCCAATTCCCCAATCCCTCCCTCCTTCCCTTTTTTCTCTACAGAGCTTGTCTCTCCCCAATTCCCCAATCCCCCCCTCCTTCCCTTTTTTCTTACTTCCTTTATCTTTGAATGCCTATATTTACTGCCTAAATGTTGATTTTGCTCTATTTCTTGACATTGTTCATTTATCCATTTTTATTTTGCCTCATTGCATTTCTTTTTCACCTCCTTGTTAAGCATTTTGTATTTTACCTGATCTGATTTAGATTTCCTTCTTTCTTCCATTAGTTCAAGAATTGGGGTGTAAGACCCACTATGTTGGTCTGTTTTTGATACTTTGTTTTAAATTGTTCACCAGCTCCTTTTATGTGTAAATATATTTTAATTAACCAGCTACATCTGTGCGTGTGTATGTGCGTGTTTGTAATCTGTATCATGTATGTATTTTCTCTTTTTCACTCTTTTTTTCCTCTTTTTTACTTTTTTCCTCGTTTTTCCACTTTTCCTCACTTTTTTTCCTCTTTTTTACTTTTTTCCTCGTTTTTTCACTTTTCCTCACTTTTTTTCCTCTTTTTTACTTTTTTCCTCGTTTTTCCACTTTTCCTCACTTTTTTTCCTCTTTTTTACTTTTTTCCTCGTTTTTTCACTTTTCCTCACTTTTTTTCCTCTTTTTTACTTTTTTCCTCGTTTTTTCACTTTTCCTCACTTTTTTTCCTCTTTTTTACTTTTTTCCTCGTTTTTCCACTTTTCCTCCCTTTTTTTCCTCTTTTTTTACTTTTTTCCTCGTTTTTCCACTTTTCCTCCCTTTTTTTCCTCTTTTTTTACTTTTTTCCTCGTTTTTTCACTTTTCCTCACTTTTTTTCCTCTTTTTTACTTTTTTCCTCGTTTTTCCACTTTTCCTCACTTTTTTTCCTCTTTTTTACTTTTTTCCTCGTTTTTTCACTTTTCCTCACTTTTTTTCCTCTTTTTTACTTTTTTCCTCGTTTTTCCACTTTTCCTCACTTTTTTTCCTCTTTTTTACTTTTTTCCTCGTTTTTTCACTTTTCCTCACTTTTTTTCCTCTTTTTTACTTTTTTCCTCGTTTTTCCACTTTTCCTCACTTTTTTCCTCTTTTTTCCCACTTTTTTCTTCTTACTTTTCATATTTTTCCTTTTGAGTTGAATAAAAAAATGTAAAAAAATTGTGGTATTTTGTTTCATTTTTGACTGTATATCATTGTGATATTTGTGTGTATAATAAAGCACAAATTCATGCTTTTATTATTTTCTTTAAAACTCTCGGGCACATTTTATCCTTTTTTGGCAGACTCGAGTTATAAAGTTGAAAATAAATAAAGGGCTACATGAAACATTAACATCATGGACAGTTGAAATTCAAATTGTCAGCCCAAATTTGTGAGGGTTGAGAAACTAAATTAAAATCATCTTTTTTCTTCCAAAATAATTTTAGTTTGACTATTTTCACATAAAACGGTATGATGTCTGGGATGAGAATTAGGATTTTGCAAACCAAAAAAAAATGTTAAATAATTAAAAAAAACTCAAAAAGTCACATTGTAAAGAGGTAACATTTTATTGAATTGAAGGCACTGAAATCAAATGGTGAAAATGTAAACATATATTGCATGGGAACCTAATTTCAAAGTTCAAAACTGATGCAAATATACCCAGTACAGTATATCAGTTTAAATTTCTACACACTCGTTACCATTCTTAGCACAAGCAAATCACCATAAACCCTTGCATCATTTCATAAATATTAGGTCTTATGAGTTGACGTACACACTGTTTCAGATCTTTTGCTTAGATCAAAAGTAGTCCCTGACCTAGACCTAAACTGCCTTGGAATCTTGAAAAAAAATTGATCTAGATTTAGATAACTGAGAAGGCCGATCGAAGAACACTCAAGCTACTGATGAAATCACAATGTATGTGCCAGACTGGATTAGGTCTACAGTTCTACATAGATGTCTCACACGTCAGGTGTTATTTTTACAAACATGAAACATTTAAAGTTTCATTTTACACAAGTATCAGTGCTACAATGAATCAAAATTTGGGCTGTTCCAGTAAAATGCGATTCATATCAGTGCAGGGCAACTTTGGGAAATCAGTTGGCTTCATATATAGGTTTAGGTATGTTTCAAATACATTTAATGCTCTGAGAGGTAACTGCCATGAGTGGTCACAGAGGTAACTGCCATGAGCGGTCACAGAGGTAACTGCCATTAGTGGTCTCAGAGGCAACTGGCATGAGTGGTCTCAGAGGCAACTGCCTTGAGTGGTCTCGGAGGCAACTGCCATGAGTAGTCACAGAGGTAACTGCCATGAGTGGTCTCAGAGGTAACTGCCATGAGTGTCACAGGGTTAACTGCCATGTAAAAATGATACAAGGCACAG
Organism: Elysia crispata; assembly: GCA_033675545.1. NCBI lineage: Eukaryota > Metazoa > Mollusca > Gastropoda > Plakobranchidae > Elysia > Elysia crispata. The sequence goes on along the minus strand of JAWDGP010006781.1, from coordinate 52,742 downwards.
TAGGCTATACCGCAATGGCAACAGAGGGACACCGTCCAAATCTGGTTTCTATGGAAAAAATTAACAACACTAGCATTGGTAGATGGAAAAATGAAAAGAAACTAGAGAAATATTTACTAATTTTCTAAAGACGTGCCTTACAGATGAAAAAAAAATGTTCTGTCGAAAGTATTCTGAAGAGACCAAGGAAGAGAAGACAGATGCAGAGGCTAAAAAATGCAGGAAGTATCAGTAGGAATCAAATGCAATTATCAAAAAGGTAAAGGAAAATTATGCTGCTCACTTGAGTGATTTTCGAAGGTTATTCAAAATACAGAAAGCAAAACATGCAATAGGATTTATACCAGCCTGCACAACCCCCCCAAAAAAAAAAAAATTCTATTGCTTTTTTCTTCAAAATTGAATGCTTTTATGAGAGATTTTCACTCCCAGTGTGTTTTTAGATGAGAAATGTGTGTCTACTTATCGTATCAAATATTGTGGTCTTTATCATGCTAAAACCTACCCACACATTTGTCTAAAGTAGTGGTTTGGTTTCTGCTGATCCCATTAATAAATTGTAATGAAATTTGGTGCACTCACTCAGAACCTTCTACTGATCAGCACCAAAAGTTCTCTGTAGAATTTGGTTTGAAAATAAAAAGAGCTATAACAAGATAAGGTTGGCAGAGAAGAGGAGAAGATAGGGGAGTGAGAAAAAGAGACAAATGGAGCGGAGAAAATCAGGAGACAGAAGCGATAGAAACAGGAGAGGAGGTAGAGAGGTGCTGATAGAGAAGGGGGAGGGGAGAGAAGATTTGGAAAGAAAGGAAATGTATAGACCGATGTTTGGAGAATATCATAGGAGAGAAAAAGAGAGATAGAGGAGGTAGATTGGGGAGAGAGAGAGAGAAAGAGAGAGAGAGAGAGAGAGAGAGAGAGAGAGAGAGAGAGATTGATATTTGTCACTTAAAAGAGACAAGCGGGGAAAGTAAAGATAGAGGGAAGAGGTTGGGTGGACAGCGAGAGAGAGAGAGAGAGAGAGAGAGAGAGAGAGAGAGAGAGAGAGAGAAAGAGAGATAGAGAGAGAGACAGAAAAGGCTTAAAGAGGAATGGAGAGGACAGAAGAGGAAAGTGTAGATAGAGGAGAGAGGAGATATAGACAGAGAAAAGAGAGATGAATAGAGAGAGATAAAGATGTTTTTTTGTTTTAGACACAAAGAACAAAACATATAGCGCAAGTGAAAGAAAGACAGAAGGAGGGGAGAAGATAGCAGGAGAGAAAGAGAACGGGAAAGAAGAGATTCAGGAGGGGAAAGTCAAGATAGAGAAAAGAGGTTGAGAGTAGAGAGAGAAGGTGGAAAGGGGAGAGAAAGAGAGAGTTATAGAGAAAGACTCGAGAGCGAGAGAGATTATTGATCATTTTAGACAAAAAGAATAAAACATAGAGGTACAGCAAAGGAGAGACAGAAATAGGTGAGGAGATAGCAGGAGAGATAGATAGATAGATAGAGATAGAGAGATAGAGAGAGAGAGATTTGAAAGGAGAGACATTGGGGATGTAAAGATAGAGGAGAGAGATTGGATGGAGAGAGAGAGAGATGGGAGAGAGGAGACTAGATATAGACAGAGAAGAGGAGAAGACAGGAGCGTTGACTCATAGAAGTGATATATATATATAAGAAAAGAGAAAGAAGGAGAGGCGAGAGAAAGAGAGGGAGGGAGAACAAGAGAGAAAAAGAGAAAGAAAGAGAGAGACAGAGACATAGTATCGCTCCTCCAGGTAAGCCGTGTTTGAGTTGTAGAAGACAGGAAGAGAAAAAAGTGAGAATGTTACAATAGAGCAGCAAGATAAGCTCATAGGAACGGTGAAAGGCTTTGGGGATGATCGCTATCAGCCCTACCCAGAACCAAAAGGTCTGCGTCACCAATCATTCCGTGAACGAGCAGACATTGTGAAGGACCCAATGGGTTAGCAAAAAGATCTCAGCCAGCTAACAGTGAACCTGACAATCCCCTTCCCATAAAATTTCAGTCCTCTAAGATCACAGCCAGCTCAGTGAAACCCACAACCCCCTTCTGAACAACCTTTAGTCCTCTCAGTTGCGGATAGTATTCGTGGGGAAAATGTAGATGGTACCATGACGGTGAGATTTGATACTCGCATTACAGACTTCAAAGTAAATTGGGGGAAAAGTTCAAGTGATCCTCTGCTTCTTAATCTAATTTATCACGTTACTTTTGACTTCAGTGAATTACCTGAACAGACACAGGGATGTTCCTAAATCTTATAAATTTGATGAAGACGAAAAAGTACGGACTGATAATGAAATTAAGGATTTTATTGATTAAAGCATTACTGCACGACAAGTGGTGTCTGAGCACTTTTAGCCGGAAGAAAAAAAAGTAGGAAAAAAAACAGTTATTTAAAATCTGTTGGACCTAAACAAGGATGTAAATTATTCCAAATTTAAAACGGCGCCAGTTTTAATTGTTTTGGACATGGTTAAACCAAACATATTTCTCTGAGTTACGTATTTTAATGTACTGTACATAAAAGTTTTAGAAAACATCCAGGGATTTGTCTGGAATGATAAAAGTTGTGAGTACACTTTTGTTCCCACAAGTGTTTTACAGTTTTCCCCAGAATTACCACCAAGTATATGAAAATCACTATAATTTTTCTTATTTTTCTTATTTAACATGGCATTATTATCTCAGCATATATTGATGCCCTGATTAAAATGTTAAATTGATTTAAAGACTGTGATAAACTTGAGAGGTATTTACAGTTTTAGAAAGAGTAATCATAATCAACACAGAAAAATCAGGGTGCACCCGTCTCAAAGCATTCAACAACTTCGTCTGATAATTGATTCAGAAACTATGACGGTCAGAGTTTAGACAGGAAAATAACAAACAAAATAGTGGATGCGTGCAAAAACCTGGTTTACAGCGAAGTCCCTCGTACTCAGACAGTTGTTAGTGTCATTGACTGATGGTTTCTTATACTCCAGGTATAGAAAATGGCCTGGTACACTGTAGAGATTTGGAGCATTGTAAGAATAAGGCTTGAAAACGGAACAAGTTTGACTACCAGAAAACAATGTCACTAAGTTAATGAAGGAGCACTTGCTGATGTCAGCTCGTGGATATCCAATGCAGACTCTGAATTTACTAAACTTGGATATTATCATTTTACACATGTCCTTACCACGGACAGTAGCTAACAAGGGAAGGGCGCGCGGCTAAAGATGCAAATACTACAGGGGGCACGTTGGACGGGTCAAGAACAAAAGATTCACATAAACGTTTTGGAACTTTAAGCTATTGAGTTTGGGCTTACAGCTCTCTGTAGTGACATTAGGGTTTAAAAAGAGACAGGTATATCTTCTTTATGCTTCATACTACAAAGCAATTGAAGTCGAGAATAAAAGAGACCACTATAATAATTTTTAAACATGATGATCATAAATTATGTGTCTAGAGCCTTATGGAATTGTATTTGCAAAAAACAGAGCAACTAAACAAATAAAAACTGTGGATTTGTTTTTAAAACCCCCATGATACTATCACAAAACAAATTATCAGCCGCCGGCTGAAGTCAGTTCTACAATTAGCTGGCATTGACAGCTTACAGCACACACATGACAAGGATGACTTCACTTTCATATCCGTAACTTTAGTAAGAAACAGAGGAATATGAAATGAACAATTACCGGTATGCAATATGATTGTATACCTAACATGCAAGGATATCTATTGGTGTTAATATTGAACGTCACAAACCAGCTGGGGTGATGACATTCAGCCCTGAATAAGGGAGATCCAGATCTTGTAGGGTAGAAAGTAAAATTGATTTCTTAAATACTTACATGAGTCACCGTCATAAATAATGAGATGCAAAAAGAAAAGAAAAGAAAATGCATTTGAACGTTTGAAAACAGCACAGGAACATTCAACCTGAAACAAGTTCTAGAAAGTTTTCACTAGAATCTAGACCTAGAGCGAAACAGTGTGAGCTCCTGGACGGACCAACGTTAAAAGTGAGCCTCCACGGGCGTGACCAGCCTATCTCAAGTGACCTCATGAATATTAAGTGGGTCCGTAGAATTCAAATTCACAAGCAAAACTATCCGAATTTGGACTATAGACTATGCTTGAGGCGGCTGGCTGGTGGAATACCAACAACTTCACACGATTTTCTCTTTGATACACAAAACCAACCAAGTCAGGGTTCGCTTGAGTTGTACCGAACACCTAACACTAAACTGATATCACCATTTATTTCACCTGAGAGTTCATTAAATTGGCCTGCCATTGATCAGGGCTTTCCACCATGATTATTTACGATGCCTCAACTGGCTTCCTCGTTACCGAGGTAGATAACACAGAATTCAAAGTTACATGAAAATTGTAAAAAAAATTTAAGATTTGAAAATGATTCTGTGTCAGCACAAAGGTGACGAAGCTTATCGCTTCTTCATGACCGTTTCTTTCTATTTGCTCAATTCTGATCTTCATCCGCTTACACACTGATGTGCTCCGTCGCAGGTTTTGTATGCTTTGATTAAAGTATTAGTGATTATTTTTACTTTTTCATATGTGACTTCTTTTCCAATCTTTTAAAAATTTATGGAATTGGTCTTTGTTGTATTTCAAAGTATTTTGATTAATATCTGTTTGATCTAATCTTTAAAGATGTTAACTATATTCTCCATCATAATGGTTCATTGAATTTGTTTGAATTGTTAAATCATTTGCCTCTATTTCTTAACCCGTTTCTTAGGTCTCAGATCTTTCCATTTTCTCATGTTCTATTCGGCCTGACTAGGCTGCATATCGGCCGTATTCATGCCAAAATTTCAACCCTTGAAGCCGCCTCATTTCGACCTTTTGAATTCTGTCCACCACAGATATTTTTTTTACAAGGCCTTGAGGCCGAAGCCCTGGGAGATTAAAAAAAAATCGGGTCCAAAAAAAAAAAAAATTAAAAAAAAAGTAATTTGGGATTCAAATTCTTATCAGTGTTGTATTTTGATGCGAAAAAATACCAAATTTATCCAATATATATTTTTGTTTTACAAATACTTCGGTCATGTACTTAGGCGAGAACCATCGATCTCTGCCAACAAAGCTATGGCATTCTATTTCCACGACAATGCCAAGCTAGCCAGGGGTAGGCCGATCACCACACTTCCAATGACTCTCAATAACGATCTCAAGATACTGCAAAATCGGAGCATCTCTCTCACATCACAAAAAGACCTGGAAACAATAAGAAAGATTACAGAAAGAAGACAAGAATGGACTACCCTCACCGCAGACATAAAGAAGGCTGCCGAAGCTGCGAGGTCGGACGACACTCCTAGCGGAAGGCCTTTATAATAATAATAATAATAAATACTTAGACTGAAATTTGGAAATACCTCTCTCTCTCTCTCGCCCTCTTTCTCTCTCTCTCTCTCTCTCTCTCTCTCTCTCTCTCTCTCTCTCTCTCTCTCTCTCTCTCTGTCTTTCTTTTCCTATGTCCAAAGAATACAAATTTTCCGTTGCAATGGTGTTCACTGGTTCTGTTCACAGTTAAACTAATCGCTACACTTTACGTTTTAAATCTGGGAAGATTTTCTTTCCTCTCAGTGATCTTTATCCGTTATGCAACACTCAACAAAAAATCATATCTAAACGAACAGTGCCGTTTAGGTGCTAGACTGTATGTCAACCGGAAAGAACAAAAATACAAAAAGAAATAAAAATCAACGGTATTCATGATACGACGTTGCACTCTGTAGTTTTCCGTTTTTGCGAATTAATACACAATCGTTTGCCCCTGGAATCATTGTGATCATTATTGAAGAAAGAGAGGAAGACGATGATAATGATGAAGACGAAGAAAGGAACAAAGTAATAATACAAGAACCATTGATAACTTGACAACGTTTAGTGTTAACAAATTATAATTTGATGAGTGCATTGCACAAAATATTGTCATTTCAGTGTGAAAATATCATCAGAATTTATCGGCGACTATTGACTCATCACGTATTATAATTATAAAGACCGCCTATTTAACACGGGGAAAGATCATAAATACATGGATTGAAAACAAGTTGAAGGAAAAACAATATCTCTCAGCTCTCTCTTAAGTCCTTTCAGGTGCCGCTTACAAATATTTTTATTTTTAATGTGAAAACTTGAGGATGATCCACGTCATGTGTTTACAACCTAAAGCTTGGAAACTGGCAACACGAATTTGCTAGTTATATGAGCTACTGGCCTCACGTCATCGTGGACCAGTCATCACCCGAGGTCAGACGAGGTCAAGCGACACTGGAGAAGAATCGGCTGGCTAGGCGGCGACCCACCGTCAGGGTATGATAGGCTAATCATAGGCCATGAGCAACAGGAGGAATTCGAAAAGAACTAGATCTATCAGCTGGCTAGGCGGCGACCCACCGTCAGGGTATGATAGGCTAATCATAGGCCATGAGCAACAGGAGGAATTCGAAAAGAACTAGATCTATCGGCTGGCTAGGCGGCGACCCACCGTCAGGATATGATAGGCTAATCATAGACCATGAGCAACAGGAGGAATTCGAAAAGAGCTAGATCTATCGGCTGGCTAGGCGGCGACCCACCGTCAGGGTATGATAGGCTAATCATAGACCATGAGCAACAGGAGGAATTCGAAAAGAACTAGATCTATCGGCTGGCTAGGCGGCGACCCACCGTCAGGGTATGATAGGCTAATCATAGACCATGAGCAACAGGAGGAATTCGAAAAGAACTACATCTAGATCTTATAGGAGAAACATCACCACTATAACAAAATAACATGAGAGCGTTTTATTATTGCGACAAAGGTGGGGTGAAAAATGTATCTTTCTGTGTCTTCATTGTTCAGTCTAGTATTCTTCTATAACACAGAACAGCTCGTTTCATTGCTCGACTTGTCAAATTTAACGTTGTCTCCTATGGCCGTTTTGGGCTCCTGCATTGTCCCCAGCACAGAAAATTAGCTTCAAGTTATTTCGTTTTCTTAACGCTCTAAGGGATCTAACATGTAAATTCCTTTTTTTGCATGGTCTTTCTGCCTTTTGAATAGTTTTTTTTCCTTTCTTTTCTTTCTAAACGAGGTTTTAGAAAGAGGTCTTTGAAAAATATAAGGACAATGGGTGAAACATGTACCAAGACATTTAGGGTGCTAGCTATTTTTTGCTAGGATGCCAACTGTATAACAACAGATATTCTAGTTTCCTGAATCCAAACCCTCTTAAACACATTAAAAATATTTTGACGCAACCCACGGTGTTTCCTTGCTCTGGCTGAGAATATGAAACACATTCATGCCTACATAGCACCCTCGATATGCTGTGCCAACTTTGCGTGTACGGTATATAATCTAAAGCCGATATGGTACCTGGAATGATCACGCGAAACTAAAGCCAGTTTTTGTCCTGGCCTTGTTTGATGGTGTTCTGTTGCCGTAAAACCAAAGGTGACTGAAGAGCTGCTTATTGATTGGTGTAGACCGTTCGCTACTGCAAGATTTTAGGTAGAGCGCAATGACTTAGTTCGACAGATGAGATTTCACACGAGTTTACAGACGTTAAAAAAACGTTTTAAATAATAACAGAAACGTCTGGTACACTAAGGCAGGCGCACTATCACGTGACCAGGGGTTTATTTGAAATTTCAATGACGTTATCTGGGGCCAAAAAAAAAAAATAATAATAATGATAATAATAATGATAATAATAATA
>JAWDGP010006781.1:7500-42500 GCA_033675545.1 Elysia crispata | reverse complement strand
TCATTCTTGCTGATGTTTGTTTGTTTATTTATTTATTTTTTTAAGTTTACAAATGAGTGTTCTTGGTTCGCATCTTTCAGAGTTAATGGTAGTGGCTTTTCATTCAATGACAATGAAAATTAAAATTAGATTTCACCGACTTTTTTAAAATACAGATTGGCCTATTTTACTTCTCTTTCTAAACTCTACGTGCATTTTCGTGACCACACTCAATAACAAAACTCAAGGTCGATCATTCACAGACGTTTTTGGCATGCTGTCTGGCTTGGGCTTCAGAAAGGGTTCCCCAATCGTTACAACTCCCCTCCCCCCCACCCCCCAATAGCACCGCCTGTGTGTGTGGCCGGTATCATGCGGCGCCTGGCTTGGGAAAGGTGTCCCCAATCTTCACCCCCCCCACCCCATAGCACCGCCTGTGTGTGGCCATTATCATGGGGCACCTGGGTTGGGAAAGGTGTCGCCAATCTTCACCCCCTCCCCCACATAGCACCGCCTGTGTGTGGCCGGTAACATGGAGAACCTGGCTTGGAAAAGGTGTCCCATAGCACCGCCTGTGTGTGGCCGGTATCATGGGGCACCTGGGTTGGGAAAGGTGTCCCCAATCTTCACCCCCCCCCCCCATATAGCACCGCCTGTGTGTGGCCGGTATCATGGGGCGTGTCCCCAATCTTCACCCCCGCCCATAGCACCGCCTGTGTGTGGTCGGTATCATGGGGAACCTGGCTCGGGAAAGGTGTCCCTAATCTTCACCCCCTCCCCCACATAGCACCGCCTGTGTGTGGCCGGTAACATGGGGAGCCTGGCTTGGGAAGGTGTCCACAATCTTCACCCCCGCCCATAGCACCGCCTGTGTGTGGCTGGTATCATGGGGCACCTGGGTTGGGAAAGGTGTCCCAAATCATCACCCTCCCCCCCCAATATAGCAATGCCTGTATGTGGCCGGTATCATGGGGCGCCTGGCTTGGGAAAGGTGTCCCCAATCTTCACCACTCCTCCCATAGCACCGCCTGTGTGTGGCCGGTATCATGGGGCACCTGGGTTGGTAAAGGTGTCCCCAATCTTCACCCCTCCCCACAGCACCGCCTGTGTGTGGCTGGTAACATGGGGCACCTGGCTTGAAAAAAGATGTCCCCAATCTTCACCCCTCCCCCATAGCACCGCATGTGTGTGGTCGGTATCACGTGGCACCTGAGTTGGGAAAGATTTCCCCAGTCTTCACCCCCCCCCCAAATAGCACTGCCTGTGTGTGGCCGGTACCATGGGGCGCCTAGGTTGGGAAAGGTGTCCCCAATTTTTACCCACTCCCCCCTCCCGATAGCACCGCCTCTGTGTGGCCAGTATCATGGGACACCTGGGTTGGGAAAGGTGTCCCCAATCTTCACCCCCCGCCCCAATAGCACCGCCTGTGTGTGGCCGGTAACATGGGGCACCTGGGTTGGGAAAGGTGTCCCCAATCTTCACACACCCCCACCCCCAAAGCACCGCCTGTGTGTGGCCGGTATCATGGGGAACCTGGCTTGCGAAAGGTGTCCCCAATCTTCACCCCCATAGTACCGCCTGTGTGTGGCCATTAACATGGGGCACCTGGGATGGGAAAGGTGTCCCAAATCTTCCCCCCCCCCCCCCATTTAGCACTGCCTGTGTGTGGCCGGTATCATGGGGCGCCTGGCTTGGGAAAGGTGTCCCCAATCTTCACCACTCCCCCCATACCACCGCCTGTGTGTGGCCGGTATCATGGGACGCCTGGCTTGGGAAATGTGTCCCCGATCTTCACCCCCTCCCACTATAGCACCGCCTGTGTGTGGCCGGTAACATGAGGCGCCTGGCTTGGGAAGGTGTCCCCAAACTTTTCCCCTCCCCCCATTGCACCGCCTGTGTGTGGTCGGTATCATGGGGAACCTGGCTTGGGAAAAGTGTCCCCAATCTTCACCCCCCCTCCTATAGCACCGCCTGTGTGTGGCCGGTATCATGGGACGCCTGGCTTGGGAAAGGTGTCCCCAATCTTCACCCCCTCCCCCACATAGCACCGCCTGTGTGTGGCCGGTAACATGGGGAACCTGGCTTCAGAAAGGTTTCCCATAGCACCGCCTGTGTGTGGCCGGTATCATGGGGCACCTGGGTTGGAAAAGGTGTCCCCAATCTTCACCCCCTTCCCCCATATAGCACCGCTTGTGTGTGACCTTTATCATGAGGCGACTGGCTAGGGAAAGGTGTCCCCAATCTTCACCACTACCCCCATATCACCGCCTGTGTGCGGCCGGTATCATGGGGTACATAAGTTGGTAAAGGTGTCCCCAATCTTCACCCCCACCCCATTTAGCACTGCCTGTGTGTGGCCGGTATCATGGGACGCCTGACTTAGGAAAAGTGTCCCCAATCTTCACCACTCCCCCCATACCACCGACTGTGTGTGGCCGGTATCATGGGACGCCTGGCTTGGGAAAGGTGTCCCTAATCTTCACCTCCTCCCCCACATAGCACCACCTGTGTGTGGCCGGTAACACGGAGAACCTGGCTTGGAAAAGGTGTCCCATAGCACCGCCTGTGTGTGGCCGGTATCATGGGGCACCTGGTTTTGGAAAGATCTCCCCAATCTTCACCCCCCGCCCCCAATAGCACCGCCTGTGTGTGGCCAGTACCATGGGGCGCCTAGGTTGGGAAAGGTGTCCCCAATTTTTACCCACTCCCCCCTCCCCATAGCACCGCCTCTGTGTGGTCGGTATCATGGGACACCTGCGTTTGGAAAGGTGTCCCCAATCTTCACCCCCAGCGCCAATAACACCGACTCTGTGTGGCCGGTATCATGGGGCACCGGGTTTGGGAAACAATTCCCCCATATTCACCACCCCCCCCCCAATAGCACCGCCTGTGTGTGGCCAGTACCATGGGGCGCCTAGGTTGGGAAAGGTGTCCCCAATTTTTTACCCCCACCCCCTCCCCATAGTACCGCCTGTGTGTGGGCTTTATCATGGTACACCTGGGTTGGGAAAGGTGTCCCCAATCTTCACCCCCCGCGCCAATAGCACCGCCTGTGTGTGGCCGGTATCATGGGGCGCCTGGCTTGGGAAAGGTGTCCCCAATCTTCACCCCCACCCCATTTAGCACCGCCTGTGTGTGGCCGCCTGGGTTTGGAAAGGTGTCCCCAATCTTCACCCCCCCCCCATAGCACCGCCTGTGTGTGGCCGGTAACATGGGAAACCTGGCTTGGGAAAGGTGTCCCCAATCTTCACCCCCCCCCCCATATAGCACCGCCTGTGTGTGGCCGGTATCATGGGGCACCTGGGTTGGGAAAGGTGTCCCCAATCTTCACCCCCTCCCCCACATAGCACCGCCTGTGTGTGGAGAACATGGAGAACCTGGCTTGGAAAAGATGTCCCATAGCACCGCCTGTGTGTGGCCGGTATCATGGGGCGCCTGGCTTGGGAAATGTGTTCCCAAACTTCACACCCCCCCCTAAATAGCACCGCCTGTGTGTGGCCGGTATCATGGGGCGCCTGGCTTGGGAAATGTGTCCCCGATCTTCACCCCCTCCCACTATAGCACCGCCTGTGTGTGGCCGGTAACATGAGGCGCCTGGCTTGGGAAGGTGTCCCCAAACTTTTCCACTCCCCCACATAGCACCGCCTGTGTGTGGCCGGTAACATGGGGAACCTGGCTTGAGAAAGGTTTCCCATAGCACCGCCTGTGTGTGGCCGGTATCATGGGGCACCTGGGTTGGAAAAGGTGTCCCCAATCTTCACCCCCTCCCCCCATAAAGCACCCCTTTTGTGTGGCCTTTATCATGAGGCGCCTGGCTAGGGAAAGGTGTCCCCAATCTTCACCACTACCCCCATAGCACCGCCTGTGTGCGGCCGGTATCATGGGGTACATAAGTCAATAAAGGTGTCCCAAATCCAAACCACTCCCCCCCCATAGCACCGCCTGTGTTCGGTCAGTATCATGGGGCACCTGGGTAGGGATAGGTGTCCCCAATCTTCACCCCCTGCGCCGATAGCACCGCCTGTGTGTGGCCGGTATCATGAGGCACCTGGGTTGGTAAAGGTTTTCCCAATCCTAACCACCCCCCCTCCCAAAGCACCGCCGGTGTGTGGCCGGTATCTTGTTACACCTGGGTTGGGAAAGGTGTCCCCAATTTTCACCCCCACCCCCTCCCCATAGCACCGCCTGTGTGTGGCTATTATCATGGGGCACCTGGATTGGGAAATTTGTCCCCAATCCTCACCCTCCCCCCATAGCACCGCCTGTGTGTGGCCGGTATCATCGGACAACTGGCTTGGGAAATGTGCCCCAATCTTCACCCCCGCCCCCCATAGCACCGGCTGTGTGTGGCCGGTAACATGAGGCGCTTGGCTTAGAAAGGTGTCCCCAATCTTCACCCCCCGCGCCAATAGCACCGCCTGTGTGTGGCCGGTATCACGCGGCGCCTGGCTTGGGAAAGGTTTTCCCAATCCTAACCCCCACCCCCCCAAAGAACCGCCGGTGTGTGGCCGGTATCATGGGACACCTGGGTTGGAAAAAGTGTCCCCAATTTTTTACCCACACCCCCTCCCCATAGCACCGCCTGTGTGTGGCCGGTATCATAGGACGCCTGGCTTGGGAAAGGTGTCGCCAATCTTCACCCCCTCCCCCACATAGCACCGCCTGTTTGTGGCCGGTAACATGGGAAACCTGGCATCGGAAAGGTGTCCCATAGCACCGCTTGTGTGTGGCCGGTATCATGGTACGCCTGGCTTGGGAAAGGGTCCCCAATCTTTTCCCACCCCCTCCCCCACGCACCGCCTGTGTGTGGCCGGTATCATGGGACGCCTGGCTTGGGAAAGGTGTCCCCAATCTTTACCCGCCCCCTCCCCATCGCACCGCCTGTATGTGGCCGGTATCATGGGGAACCTGGCTTGAGAAAAGTGTCCCCAATCTTCACCCCCCCTCCCATAGCACCGCCTGTGTGTGGCCGATATCATGCGACGCCTGGCTTGGGAAAGGTGTCCCCAATCTTCACCCCCTCCCCCACATAGCACCGCCTGTCTGTGGCCGGTAACATGGGGCACCTGGGTTGGAAAAGGTGTCCCCAATCTTCACCACTACTCCCATAGCACCGCCTGTGTGCGGCCGGTATCATGGGACACCTGGGTTGGTAAAGATGTCCGCAATCTTCACCCCCCGCGCCAATAGCACCACCTGTGTGTGGCCGTTAACATGGGGAACCTGGCTTGCGAAAGGTGCCCCAATTTTCATACCCCCCTCCCCATAGCACCGCCTGTGTGTGGCCATTATCATGGGGCACCTGGGTTGGGAAAGGTGTCCCCAATCTTCACCCCCTCCCACTATAGCACCGCCTGTGTGTGGCCGGTAACATGAGGCGCCTGGCTTTGGAAGGTGTCCCCAAACTTTTCCCCTCGCCCCATAGCACCGCCTGTGTGTGGTCGGTATCATGGGGAACCTGGCTTGGGAAAAGTGTCCCCAATCTTCATCCCCCCCCTCCTATAGCACCGCCTGTGTGTGGCCGGTAACATGGGGAACCTGGCTTCAGAAAGGTTTCCCATAGCACCGCCTGTGTTTGGCCGGTATCATGGGGCGCCTGTCTTCGGAAAGGTGTCCCCAATCTTCACCACTCCCCCCATACCACCGACTGTGTGTGGCCGGTATCATGGGACGCCTGGCTTGGGAAAGGTGTCCCTAATCTTCACCTCCTCCCCCACATAGCAGCACCTGTGTGTGGCCGGTAACACGGAGAACCTGGCTTGGAAAAGGTGTCCCATAGCACCGCCTGTGTGTGGCCGGTATCATGGGGCACCTGGTTTTGGAAAGATCTCCCCAATCTTAACCCCCCCCCCAATAGCACCGCCTGTTTGTGGCCAGTACCATGGGGGGCCTAGGTTGGGAAAGGTGTCCCCAATTTTTACCCAATCCCCCCTCCCCATAGCACCGCCTCTGTGTGGCCAGTATCATGGGACACCTGGGTTGCGAAAGGTGTCCCCAATCTTCACCCCCCGCGCCAATAGCACCGCCTGTTTGTGGCCGGTATCACGGGGCGTCTGGCTTGGGAAAGGTTTTCCCAATCCTAACCCCCCCCCCCTCCCCCGTCCCAAAGCACCGCCGGTGTGTGGCCTATATCATGGGACACCTGGGTTGAGAAAAGTGTCCCCAATTTTTTACCCCCACCCCCTCCCCATAGCACCGCCTGTGTGTGGCCATTATTATGGGGCACCTGGATTTGGAAAGGTGTCCCCAATCTTCACCCCCCGCCCCCCATAGCACCGCCTGTGTGTGGTTGGTATCATGGGACAACTGGCTTGGGAAATGTGTCCCCGGTCTTCACCCCCTCCCCCCATAGCACCGCCTGTGTGTGGCCGGTAACATGAGGCGCCTGGCTTGGGAAGGTGTCCCCAATCTTCACCCCCCCCCTCCCCTAGCACTGCCTGTGTGTGGCCGGTATCATAGGACGCCTGGCTTGGGAAATGTGTCCCCAATCCTCACCCTCCCCCCATAGCACCGCCTGTGTGTGGCCGGTATCATCGGACAACTGGCGGGGGAAATGTGTCCCCGATCTTCAACCCCTCCCCCCATAGCACCGCCTGTGTGTGGCCGGTAACATGAGGCGCCTGGCTTGGAAAGGTGTCCCCAATCTTCACCCCCCGCGCCAATAGCACCGCCTGTGTGTGGCCGGTATCACGGGGCGCCTGGCTTGGGAAAGGTTTTCCCAATCCTAACCCCCCCCCTCCCAAAGCACCGCCGGTGTGTGGCCGGTATCATGGGACACCTGGGTTGGGAAAAGTGTCCCCACTTTTTTACCCACACCCCCTCCCCATAGCACCGCCTGTGTGTGGCCGGTATTATAGGACGCCTGGCTTGGGAAAGGTGTCCCCAATCTTCACCCCCTCCCAAAGCACCGCCTGTGTGTGGCCATTATCATGGGGCACCTGGGTTGGGAAAGGTGTCGCCAATCTTCACCCCCCCTCCCCCACATAGCACCGCCTGTATGTGGCCGGAAACATGGAGAACCTGCCTTGGAAAAGGTGTCCCATAGCACCGCCTGTATGTGGCCGGTATCATGGTACGCCTGGCTTGGGAAAGGGTCCCCAATCTTTACGCGCCCCCTCCCCATCGCACAGCATCTATGTGGCCGATATCATGGGGCACCTGGTTTGAGAAAGATGTCCCCAATCTTAACCCCCCCCTCCCAATAGCACGGCCTGTGTGTGGCCAGTACCATGGGGCGCCTAGGTTGGGAAAGGTGTCCCCAATTTTTACCCACTCCCCCCTCCCCATAGCACCGCCTCTGTGTGGCCAGTATCATGGGACACCTGGGTTGGGAAAGGTGTCCCCAATCTTCACCCCCCGCCCAATAGCACCGCCTGTCTGTGGCCGGTATCACGGGGCGCCTGGCTTGGGAAAGGTTTTCCCAATCCTAACCCCCCCCCCTCCCAAAGCACCGCCGGTGTGTGGCCGGTATCATGGGACACCTGGGTTGGGAAAAGTGTCCCCAATTTTTTACCCCCACCCCCTCCCCATAGCACCGCCTGTGTGTGGCCATTATCATGGGGCATCTGCGTTGGGAAAGGTGTCCCCAATCTTCACCCCCCCACCCCATAGCACCGCCTGTGTGTGGCCGGTATCATGGGACAATTGGCTTGGGAAATGTGTCCCCGATCTTCACCGCCTACCCCCATAGCACCGCCTGTGTGTGGCCGGTAACATGAGGCGCCTGGCTTGGGAAGGTGTCCCCAATCTTCACCCCCCCCCTCCCCTAGCACTGCCAGTGTGTGGCCGGTATCATAGGACGCCTGGCTTGGCAAAGGTGTCCCCAATCTTTACCCCCTCCCCCCATATAGCACCGCTTCTGTGTGGCCTTTATCATGAGGCGCCTGGCTAGGGAAGGGTGTCCCCAATCTTCAACACTACCCCTCCCCTCCCATAGCACCGCCTGTGTGTGGACGGTATCATGGGGCACCTGGGTAGGGAAAGGTGTCCCAAATCTTCCCCCCTCCCCCAATTTAGCACTGCCTGTGTGTGGCCGGTATCATGGGACGCCTAGCTTGGGAAAGGTGTCACCAATCTTCACCACTCCCCCCATATCACCGCCTGTGTGTGGCCGGTATCATGGGGCACCTGGGTTGGTAAAGATGTTCTCAATCTTCCCCCCCCAAATAGCACCGCCTGTGTGTGGCCAGTACCATGGGGCGCCTTGGTTGGGAAAGGTGTCCCCATTTTTTACCCACTCCCACTTCCCCATAACACCGCCTCTGTGTGGCCGGTATCATGGGACACCTCGGTTGGGAAAGGTGTCCCCAATCTTTACCCCCCGCGCCAATAGCACCACCTGTGTGTGGCCGGTATCAGGGGGGGGCCTGGCTTGGGAAAAGTTTTCCCAATCACAACCCACCCCTCCCAAAGCACCGCCGGTGTGTGGCCGGTATCATGGGAAACCTGGGTTGGGAAAGGTGTCCCCAATTTTCACCCCCACCCCCTCCCCATAGCACCGCCTGTGTGTGGCCATTATCATTGGGCACCTGGATTGGGAAATGTGTCCCCAATCCTCACCCGACCCCCATAACACCGCCTGTGTGTGGCCGGTATCATCGGACAACTGGCTTGGGAAATGTGTCCCCGATCTTCACCCCCTCCCCCCATAGCACCGCCTGTGTGTGGCCGATAACATGAGGCGCCTGGCTTGGGAAAGGTGTCCCCAATCTTCACCACTCCCCCCATACCACCGCCTGTGTGTGGCCGGTATCATGGGACACCTGGGTTGGTAAAGATGTCCGCAATCTTCATCCCTTCCCCATAGCACCGCCTGTGTGTGGCCGGTATCACGGGGCGCCTGGCTTGGGAAAGGTTTTCCCAATCCTAACCGCCCCCCCACCTCCCAAAGAACCGCCGGTGTGTGGCCGGTATTATGGGACACCTGGGTTGGGAAAAATGTCCCCACTTTTTTACCCACACCCCCTCCCCATAGCACCGCCTGTGTGTGGCCGGTATCATAGGACGCCTAGCTTGGGAAAGGTGTCGCCAATCTTCACCCCCTCCCCCACATAGCACCGCCTGTGTGTGGCCGGTAACATGGGAAACCTGGCATCGGAAAGGTGTCCCATAGCACCGCCTGTGTGTGGCCGGTATCATGGGACGCCTGGCTTGGGAAAGGGTCCCCAATCTTTAACCGCCCTCTCTCCATCGCACCGCCTGTGTGTGGCCGGTATCATCGGACGCCTGGCTTGGGAAAGGTGTCCCCAATCTTTACCCGCCCCCTCCCCATCGCACCGCCTGTATGTGGCCGGTATCATGGGGAACCTGGCTTGGGAAAATTGTCCCCAATGTACACCCCCCCCCTCCCATAGCACCGCCTGTGTGTGGCCGGTATCATGGGACGCCTGGCTTGGGAAAGGTGTCCCCAATCTTCACCCCCTCCCCCACATAGCACCGCCTGTGTGTGGCCGGTAACATGGGGCACCTGGGTTGGAAAAGGTGTCCCCAATCTTCACCACTACCCCCATAGCACCGCCTGTGTGCGGCCGGTATCATGGGGCACCTGAGTAGGGAAAGGTGTCCCAAATCTTCCACCCCACCCCCATTTAGCACTGCCTGTGTGTGGGCGGTATCATGGGGCGCCTGGCTTGGGAAAGGTGTCCCCAATCTTCACCACTCCCCCCATACCACCGCCTGTGTGTGGCCGGTATCATGGGGCACCTGGTTTGGTAAAGATGCCCGCAGTCTTCATCCCTTCCCCATAGCACCGCCTGTGTGTGGTCGGTATCACGTGGCACCTGGGTTGGGAAAGATGTCCCCAATCTTCACCCCCCCAATAGCACCGCCTGTGTGTGGCCAGTACCATGGGGCGCCTAGGTTGGGAAAGGTGTCCCCATTTTTTACCCACTCCCCCCTCCCCATAACACCGCCTCTGTGTGGCCGGTATCATGGGACACCTGGGTTGGGAAAGGTGTCCCCAATCTTCACCCCCCGCGCCAATAGCACCACCTGTGTGTGGCTGGTATCATGGGGCGCCTGGCTTGGGAAAGGTTTTCTCAATTTTCACCCCCACCCCCTCCCCATGGCACCGCCAATGTGTGGCCATTATCATGGTTCACCTGGGTTGGGAAAGGTGTCCCCAATCTTCACACCCCCCCCCCAATAGCACCGCCTGTGTGTGGCCGGTAACATGGGGAACCTGGCTTGCGAAAGGTGCCCCAATCTTCATACCCCCCTCCCCATAGCACCGCCTGTGTGTGGCCATTATCATGGGGCACCTGGGTTGGGAAAGGTTTCGCCAATCCTCACCCACACCCTCACATAGCACCGCCTGTGTGTGGCGGGTATCATGGGGCACATGGGTTGGGAAAGGTGTCCCCAATCTTCAACCCCCCCATAGCACCGCCTGTGTGTGGCCATTATCATGGGGCACCTGGGTTGGGAAAGGTGTCGCCAATCTTCAACCCCTCCCCCACATAGCACCGCCTGTGTGTGGCCGGTAACATGGAGAACCTGGCTTGGAAAAGGTGTCCCATAGCACCGCCTGTGTGTGGCCGGTATCATGGGGCACTTGGGTTGGGAAAGGTGTCCCCAATCTTCACCCCCCCTCCCCATATAGCACCGCCTGTGTGTGGCCGGTATCATGGGGCGCCTGGCTTGGGAAATGTGTCCCCAAACTTCACCCCCACCCCATAGCACCGCCTGTCTGTGGCCGGTATCATGGGGCGCCTGGCTTGGGAAATGTGTCCCCGATCTTCACCCCCTCCCACTATAGCACCGCCTGTGTGTGGCCGATAACGTGAGGCGCCTGGCTTGGCAAGGTGTCCCCAAACTTTTCCCCTCCCCCCATTGCACCGCCTGTGTGTGGTCGGTATCATGGGGAACCTGGCTTGGAAAAGGTGTCCCATAGCACCGCCTGTGTGTGGCCGGTATCATGGGGCACCTGGTTTGGGAAAGATGTCCCCAATCTTCACCCCTCGCGCCAATAGCACCGCCTGTGTGTGGCCAGTACCATGGGGCGCCTAGGTTGGGAAAGGTGTCCCCAATTTTTACCCACTCCCCCCTCCCCATAGCACCGCCTCTGTGTGGCCGGTATCATGGGACACCTGGGTTGGGAAAGGTGTCCCCAATCTTCACCCCCCGCGCCAATAGCACCGCCTGTGTGTGGCCGGTATCACAGGGCGCCTGGCTTGGGAAAAGTGTCCCCAATCTTCACCCCCCCCCCCTCCCATAGCACCGCGTGTGTGTGGCCGGTATCATGCGACGCCTGGCTTCGGAAAGGTGTCCCCAATCTTCACCCCCTCCCCCACATAGAACCGCCTGTGTGTGGCCGGTAACATGGGTTACCTGGATTGTAAAAGGTGTCCCCAATCTTGACCCCCTCCCCCCATATAGCACCGCTTGTGTGTGGCCTTTATCATGAGGCACCTGGCTAGGGAAGGGTGTCCCCAATCTTCACCACTACCCCCCCCTCCCATAGCACCGCCTGTGTGTGGTCGGTATCATGGGGCACCTGGGTAGGGATAGGTGTCCCAAAGCTTCCCCCCCCCAATTATCACTGCCTGTGTGTGGCCGGTATCATAGGACGCCTGGCTTGGGAAAGGTGTCCCCAATCTTCACCACTCCCCCCATATCACCGCATGTGTGTGGCCGGTATCATGGGGCACCTGGGTTGGTAAAGATGTTCCCAATCCTTCCCTCCCCCCCCAAATAGCACCGCCTGTGTGTGGCCAGTACCATGGGGTGCCTTGGTTGGGAAAGGTGTCCCCATTTTTTACCCACTCCCCCCTCCCCATAACACCGCCTCTGTGTGGCCGGTATCATGGGACACCTGGGTTGGGAAAGGTGTCCCCAATCTTCACCCCCCGCACCAATAGCACCACCTGTGTGTGGCCAGTATCATGGGGCGCCTGGCTTGGGAAAGGTTTTCCCAATTTTCACCCCCACCCCCTCCCCATAGCACCGCCTCTGTGTGGCCGGTATCATGGGGAACCTGGGTTGGGAAAGGTGTCCCCAATCTTCACACCCCCCCCCAATAGCACCGCCTGCGTAGAGCCGGTAACATGGGGAACCTGGCTTGCGAAAGGTGCCCCAATCTTCATACCCCCCTCCCCATAGCACCGCCTGTGTGTGGCCATTATCATGGGGCACCTGGGTTGGGAAAGGTTTCGCCAATCCTCACCCACACCCTCACATAGCACCGCCTGTGTGTGGCCGGTATCATGGGGCGCCTGACTTGGAAAATGTGTTCCCAAACTTCACCCCCCCCCCCCATAGCACCGCCTGTCTGTGGCCGGTATCATGGGGCTCCTGGCTTGGGAAATGTGTCCCCGATCTTCACCCCCTCCCACTATAGCACCGCCTGTGTGTGGCCGGTAACATGAGGCGCCTGGCTTGGGAAGGTGTCCCCAAACTTTTCCCCTCCCCCCATAGCACCGCCTGTGTGTGGTCGGTATCATGGGGAACCTGGCTTGGGAAAAGTGTCCCCAATCTTCACCTCCACCCCCACATAGCACCACCTGTGTGTGGCCGGTAACACGGAGAACCTGGCTTGAGAAAGTTTTCCCATAGCACCGCCTGTGTGTGGCCGGTATCATGGGGCACCTGGGTTGGAAAAGGTGTCCCCAATCTTCACCACTCCCCCCCCCCATAGCACCGCCTGTGTGTGGTCGGTATCATGGGGCACTTGGGTAGGGAAAGGTGTCCCAAATCTTCAGTCCCCCCCCCCTCATTTAGCACTGCCTGTGTGTGACCGGTTCATAGGGCGCCTGGCTTGGGAAAGGTGACCCCAATCTTCACCACTCCCCCCATACCACCGCCTGTGTGTGGCCGGTATCATGGGACGCCTGGCTTGGGAAAGGTGTCCCCAATCTTCACCCCCTCCCCCACATAGCACCGCCTGTGTGTGGCCGGTAACATGGAGAACCTGGCTTGGAAAAGGTGTCCCATAGCACCGCCTGTGTGTGGCCGGTATCATGGGGCACCTGGTTTGGGAAAGATGTCCCCAATCTTAACCCCCCCCTCCCAATAGCACCGCCTGTGTGTGGCCAGTACCATGGGGCGCCTAGGTGGGAAAGGTTTTCCCAATCCTAACCCCCCCCCCATAGCACCGCCGGTGTGTGGCCGGTATCATGGGACACCTGGGTTGGGAAAAGTGTCCCCAATTTTTTACCCCCACCCCCTTCCCATAGCACCGCCTGTGTGTGGCCATTATCATGGGGCACCTGGATTGGGAAAGGTGTCCCCAATTTTTACCCAAACCCCCCTCCCCATAGCACCGCCTGTGTGTGGCTGGTGTCATGGGACAACTGGCTTGGGAAATGTGTCCCCGATCTTCACCGCCTCCCGCCATAGCACCGCCTGTGTGTGGCCGGTAACATGAGGCGCCTGGCTTGGGAAGCTGTCCCCAATCTTCACCCCCTCCCTCACATAGTACCGCCTGTGTGTGGCCGGTAACGTGGGAAACCTGGCTTGGGAAAGGTGTCCCCAATCTTCACCCCCTCCCTCACATAGTACCGCCTGTGTGTGGCCGGTAACATGGGAAACCTGGCTTGGGAAAGGTGTCCCATAGCACCGCCTGTGTGTGGCCGGTATCATGGGACGCCTGGCTTGGGAAAGGTGTCCCCAATCTTTACCCGCCCCCTCCCCATCGCACCGCCTGTGTGTGGCCGGTATCATGGGACGCCTGGCTTGGGAAAGGTGTCCCCAATCTTTACCCGCCCCCTCCCCATCGCACCGCCTGTATGTGGCCGGTATCATTGGGAACCTGGCTTGGGAAAAGTGTCCCCAATCTTCACCCCCCCCCCCAATAGCACCGCCTGTGTGTGGCCGGTATCATGGGACGCCTGGCTTGGGAAAGGTGTCCCCAATCTTCACCCCCTCCCCCACATAGAACCGCCTGTGTGTGGCCGGTAACATGGGTTACCTGGGTTGGAAAAGGTGTCCCCAATCTTGACCCCCTCCCCCCCTATAGCACCGCTTGTGTGTGGCCTTTATCATGAGGCGCCTGGCTAGGGAAAGGTGTCCCCAATCTTAGGGAAAGGTGTCCCAAATCTTCCTCCCCCCCCCCCCATAGCACCGCCTGTGTGTGGCCGGTATCATGGGACGCCTGGCTTGGGAAAGGTGTCCCCAATCTTCACCACTCCCCCCATAGCACCGCCTGTGTGTGGCCGGTATCATGGGGCACCTGGGTTTGTAAAGATGTTCCCAATCTTCCCCCCCCCCAATAGCACCGCCTGTGATGCCAGTACCATGGGGCGCCTTGGTTGGGAAAGGTGTCCCCATTTTTTACCCACTCCCCCCTCCCCATAGCACCGCCTCTGTGTGGCCGGTATCATGGGACACCTGGGTTGGGAAAGGTGTCCCCAATCTTCACCCCTCGCGCCAATAGCACCGCCGGTGTGTGGCCGGTATCATGGGGCGCCTGGCTTGGGAAAGATTTTCGCAATTTTCACCCGCGCCCCCTCCCCATAGCACCGCCTGTGTGTGGCCGGTATCATGGGAAACCTGGCTTGGGAAAGGTGTCCCCAATCTTCACCCCCCCCCCATATATCACCGCCTGTGTGTGGCTGGTAACATGGGACGCCTGGCTTGGGTAAGGTGTTCCAAATACTCATCCCTCTCCCCATAGCACCGCCTGTGTGTGGTCGGTATCACGTAGCACCTGGGTTGGGAAAGATGTCCCCAATCTTCACCATCCCACCCAAAAAAAAAAAAAAGCACCGACTGTGTGTTGCTGGTATCATGGGGCGCCTGGCTTGGGAAAGGTGTCCCCAATTTTTACCACCCCTCCTCCCCATCGCACCGCCTGTGTGTGGCCGGTATCATGGGACACTTAGGTTGGGAAAGGTGTCCCCAATTTTCACCCCCCCTCCCCATAGCACCGCCTGTGTGTGGTCATTATCATGGGGCACCTGGGTTGGGAAAGGTGTCCGCAATCTTCACCCCCTCCCCTCCCCATAGCACCGCCTGTGTGTGGCCGGTATCATGGGGCACCTGGGTTGGTAAACGTGTCCCCAATCTTCACCACTCCCCCCATAGCACCGCCTGTGTGTGGTTGGTATCATGGGGCACCTGGGTTGGGAAAGGTGTCCCTAATCTTCACCCCACCCCCCATATAGCACTGCCTCTGTGTGGCCGGTATCATGGGGCGCCTGGCTTGGGAAAGGTGTCCTCAATCTTCACCACTCCCCCCATAGCACCGCCTGTGTGTGGCCGGTATCATGGGGCACCTGGGTTGGTAAAGGTGTCCCTAATCTTCACCCCTCTCCAATAGCTACGCCTGTGTGTGGTTGGTAACATGGGGTGCCTGGCTTGAGAAAGGTGTCCCAAATCTTCACCCCTCCCCCCATAGCACCGCCTGTGTGTGGTTGGTAACATGGGGCGCCTGGCTTGGGAAAGGTGTCCTAAATCTTCACCCCTCCCCCCATAGCACCGCCTGTGTGTGGTCGGTATCACGTGCCACCTGGGTTGGGAAAGATGTCCCCAATCTTCACCCCCCCCCCAATAGCACCGCTTGTGTGTGGCTGGTATCATGGGGCGTCTGGCTTGGTATCTTTCATGGATGAATCGTACCATCTCCCAAGGCTCTTAACTGGTTCTTGACTGACCGTTGGTATCTGCTGACTGGCCACTGTGAATATCGTCGTCGCATCTATCTTACCTTTCCTTACTGAAAGACTGCGTGACTTCTTTGGTTTGAATTTCATCCTGCACTATGCCATTAAGACGTCAAGGCGCTCTAGCATTCGGCGTGTTTCGTCTTCCTTTGAGCAGATTATGGTGGTATCATCCATGAATGCTTTCAAAGGAGGCATGTAGCAACCACCACCTAGATTAGCCGGTCCTGCGCTATCTTCTGCTGCTTTCAAGATGACTTCCATAGCCATGACGAACAGGATTGGTGATATGGTACAGCCCATGGCGATTCCAATTTCCAAGTTTATCAAGTCTGTGGTGTAGCTATTTGTGGAGAATCTCATCCGGAAACCGCTGAAATAGTCATCTAGCATGACTTGTATATCCTCCGGAACATGGTACATCCTCAGTGCCAGCTGAATCATTTGGTGTGGTACCGATCCGTAAGCATTTGCCAGGTCCAACCAAATGACGTCGAGGTTAAGTTTCTCCGATTTTGCCCTTTGAATAGCTTCCCAGATCATTGTTGCATGCTCTAAGCATCCAGAAACTCCTGGAATGCCTCCTTTCTGGACCGAGGTATTTATGTACCCATTTTCAGTGAGATATTTTGTTAAGCGGGATGCCATGACTGAGAAGAATATCTTTCCTTCTACATTCAACAGCGAGATTGGTCGAAACTGATTTATTTCAGTCGAGTTTTGCTCCTTGGGTATATAAACTCCATCAGCAGACATCCACTGCTCACTGATCTTGAGGTTGCTCCATGCTCCTCGGAGAATCTTGTGTAACCGCTTTAGAACGTTTGGACATCTTTTATACAGAAGATAAGGCACGCCATTGGGGCCTGGAGATGACTTGGCTCTTGCTTTTTGCACTACTGCATTGATTTCTTTCAAGCTTGGTGGTTTGCTATTGAATTCTTCTCCGGGAGCAGCTGGCCACACCAGACCAGCAGGTTCACTTAAAGGTATTTCTCTATTTGGTCAGAATATGTTTTCCTCAGGTGGGCCTTCAGCTGTTCTTTCTCTACTGAAAGAGAACCTGATCTTGGTTGCTGGAAGAGTTGTCTTGCAAACTGAAATGGGTCTTTGTAGAAGCGTTCCTGGTTCTTTTTCTTTTGACTTCGTCTCTTCCTTGCGGATTCTGCTCTGCTCAGTGCTGAGTGTCTCGTCTTCAAACCTCGCCAAAGTTCCTGCAGCCCATTTTTCTCTTCTTCAGTCGCTGATTTCATTTGTTTCCTTAAGTTTTTCTTCTGCTTTCGTAGGGTTTCCATCTCACGTTGCCTTCTACTTTTCTTAGGTTCTCCTTTGGCTTGATGTTGTTTAGCCCCGAAGGTGTCAATACATGTCTGGTAGATAATGTCACCGAAAGTGGTAAGTTTGTGCTCCAAAGTGCTCTTCCCGATGAGCTTGTCCAGTTGTAGGATTATTTTGCTATCCAGAGCTTCCCATTGTTCTTTTGCGCTTGCTGGTGGGAAATTGATCTTCTGGCGTTTAGCGTTGATGAGCTGTCGAAATTCTTCGTCAGACTTCTCAGCGTGGATTTCCTCAGCACTGTGGTTTTGAACCTGGCTTTGGTTTTCCGACGTCTTACCTGCCTGAGCAGTGCGCTGCTGTTCATTCGTCGAAGCATTCAAGCAGCCCATTTTAGTCCTGTGGATCTTCATCCCTCTTTCGGTGGTAAATCTTCTGCCACATACACATTGGTAGTCCATTTCCAAATTGCTCCGTTGTTCTAATCTCGTAGTCCTTTGGGCGTTTTCAGTCGTGATCGATTTGTCACCTATTGATCCACCATTCTCTCCCCCTTTCGGTGGATCGTGGGAGCATCTTTCTTTATTATGTCTTGTAGCGATTTATTTTTTAGAGACCAAGGGGTTGCTAGCCCACGAGGCCTCGATTCTAGTCTTTCCTAGTGTCACCTGTCTTTCCAGGAGTCCTTCGGCCTCTCCCGAACGTCCTCCGGCCTATTCCCGGAAGTCAATGGACATGCCATGTGTAGTAGGTAGAAACTCATTGGGGAGCTAGATAACAGGGAGTCTTCAGAGAAGAAACCCCCTTGTAGCAAGTGTTTCGGCCCTGAACCTCTGACACTCTAAGGGGGCCGGGCCACACCCAGGTCATGACTCCCAGGTGTCTCTTTGTTCAGACCGTCTATCCGGATGCTAACAAGGACAAAGTTGTGTCAAAAATTAGTAATCTCCGAGGATCGTGGCGAAAATAAAATAAAAAGATGATTTCATCTCAAGCATCAGGCGCTGGTGAAGATGAAATATACGAACCCAGCTTATTTTATTTTGATGCCTTGAGCTTTATAGCTGACTCTGATAATCCAAGGAAAGGCCGGAACATCATCGACCTTATCTCATTTTCGTGAACCAGACAATGTAAATATTTTGCGTTCTTTTTAATTATAACTAAATGATTATGATCTTATTTGTTTTGGTGGGGGAGGGGTGGCTTTTTCTTTTCCAATTAATGTTTTATTTAAAAAAAAACAACAACGAAACTTCACAACTTATTTTCTCATTCTTACACAAGTGCAGCAACATAAAATTTAATATTGTCTTGAATAAATGGCAACTAATTTAGATTGACTATACAAGTTGTTTTTTTCATTGTGAACATCATTTCAAGCACAGTCATACCACTGAATTAAAAAAATTGCCGTATTCATATTTCTCAGTTTAATTATCATAATATACACAGGTTTGTCTCACGTAACAAAATTGTTATGCTGTGGCAAGTTTTCACATCTAGATAAACCTATTTTGTCATTCTACTGCCGCCTCATTGTTGAAATACTCCTTGTATGCATCTCTTAATTCTTTTGCTTCATCCACTGCTTTCTTGGATGCAGAAAGTCCCATACCTGCGATGTTAGTTTGAGCAGCTCGCAGTCCCTCTTGAATCTCATGGCCTTCACCCTCAGCGTCAAGTGAGCCATGTGGCAGATATTTGTCAGGAGCGTTTTTCTGCAAAAAGTTGTGAAGAACACAGCATGCAAAAATAGCATCCTCTGTGTTTTCCTGGCTCAAAGAAATTTTTGATTTGAGGACTCCAAATCTGTTGACAAGAATGCCAAACACGTTCTCCATTACCCTAAGGGCCCTTGAAAGTCTGTAGTTAAATATACGTTTATCATCATCAGGAACTTGAAAATTTTAGGTCTTTATAATGACCTCACTGTAGCAAGGAATCTTAAAGTGACTGTTAAACGCTCATGGGGAGTGACAGCTGCTCTCATTACTATACTGTATCATTTCTTTCAATCAAATGAGAGATAATGCGCAGCAATTCCGAATAGGTATCTTCATTCATTCGCAGATAGTTGTGAAAGTCATTGGGATAGATTCTCCATTCATCGAGCAAGTTTGTGTGGGTAAAAAGGTTTAAGAAGCCATTGTTTTGTCCAGTATTTCCTAACATTTGCCTTTCGTCTTTTCCTTTTGCAAACCAAAGCATACACAATTAAGCCACAAATACCCTGTTCATATCGGATTTCATTATTTACAAGTATACATATACAGTTGTATAGTGGCTGAGGAGTAATCAGTTGACTGGCAAAGCAACCGTACGTTACAGACTGTGCTTGTTTATCTGCCAGGAGTGTCTCCAGTCAACACGACAGTCTGTGTTATGGCGCGAAAAATGTCCCTGGTAAACGCTCTTGCGGGTAGAGACAAAAACCTCCGCAGACGGAGACTGGGTTACGGAGGACACCGCTACACCCAGGCCTGGATATAATTATGTCAAAACCGTCTGTGAGTGGGGGCTATATATAGGCCTAGTTTCTTTACGGTTTTCCCCGTGTTATTATTTTTAACTTTCCACTTTAAGGAATCTTACATTACCACCTCTCTTGACGATTTATCCATTTTAATGTTTCTCTATTGGTTGCTAGAGATCCTCAAGGTCTTGATTTTTTTTTTTTTTTGTTAAAGGATGATACAAAACTCAATTTGTTAAAGTGCACTAATAAAGACGAGATGAGAGAAATGAATAAGAGATACAATAACAATACCATGTAGATCAGCCGGCTGAGGAGTTTTTTCTCAATCCCACCTAGGGTGGACTTTAACTTTGACCTCAGATGTAAAGATTTGACTGTTCAAAAGAAAAAAAAAAAGGTTCTGACGTGCATTTCACGAATGAAGCTTCATAGAGAAGTATTAAATTTTACATTTTGAACGACTTGAAAATTGTTGGATTTTTACCCAAAAGTAAAATGAGTTTTGCTTTCAGCGATGGCTAAGTCAAAGCATGCTCTTGCAATTGCATATTTTTTTTACAAACATGTTCGTGTCAAGAATTGAGATTGTATTAAAAAGGATGAAATGTTTATATATTGTACTGTTGTGGAACTTTTTACTAAAATTAGAAGTTGCTATAGAGTGAATTAACAACATTCATTTTTTTACTTTTCTTGCAATTTTGCATGTTTGATTTGCACATCCTATGACTATCCATCAGTGAAGCAACCACATACGTCATTCAACACAAAGATTGAAATGATCATGTGGTTAACTCAAGAGTTTTGGTGCAAACATCAAGAGTAGCCACACGAATGAAATTTCAGGCTAGGATTTAATTCTAGGGTATTTAAAACTCTGAAACAATGAGAATGATAATTGTTGAAAGAGAGTGGAAATGTATTCTCATAAAACATAAAAAGACATAATGAGTGTAAAGTTTATTCTTAGTTCTTATAATCATAGGGTAAACAATGAGAATAATAATTGTTGAAAGAGAGTGGAAATGTATTCTCATAAAACATAAAAAGACATAATGAGTGTAAAGTTTATTCTTAGTTCTTATAATCATAGGGTAAACAATGAGAATAATAATTGTTGAAAGAGAGTGGAAATGTATTCTCATAAAACATAAAAAGACATAATGAGTGTAAAGTTTATTCTTAGTTCTTAAAATCATAGGGTAAAACAATGAGAATAATAATTGTTGAAAGAGAGTGGTGGGAGGTTTTTGCTTTCTTATTTGTCTTTCCTCAGTCCCTCCCCTCTCTCTCTCTCTCTCTCTCTCTCTCTCTCTCTCTCTCTCTCTCTCTCTCTCTCTCTCTCTCTCTCTCTCTCTCTCTCTCTCTCTCTCTCTCTCTCTCTCTCTCTCTCTCTCTCTCTCTCTCTCTCTCTCTCTCTCTCTCTCTCTCTCTCTCTCTCTCTCTCTCTCTCCTTATCTATCTATTTACCTATCTCTATTCTTTCTCTTTCTCTGTCTCCCTCCCCAGTGAAGACGGTTTCTTATTTTCCTTGTAAAACTGATTGATGTCACTTATATATTGAAAGAAATCATGAGATCATCGTTCCTTATTGGTTGAACTCATAAAATACTCCTGTAATTATTCAGTCTCGAGGCAGCGCTGAAAGCTAGTCCTGTCATGTACCATTTTTTTTTTCATTAACTTGGATCATCCTACCGCGATGGCACCAACAGGTGCAGTCCAGTACGATTACATTGATAGGAGTGAATCAAATGACTTAATATTAGCTGAGCTTTACGCCACACATCAATAGTTATGCCCCTGTACTAACGCGACAAACTGGCTTGTAACACAACGGGTTTTCTGAAAAAAATCGACACCCATACACACGCACAAAATGGTTTTGCGTACTTTGCCCACCTCTCCTCCCCTTTTCCCTTCAATGCCCCAGACCTCACAATGCCTTGCTTTTTCCAATCATCAATACGAAAGTGTGCGTACAGTTTGTGCTTTTGACCCGTAACCAAGGACTACTGGTCGTAACTTAACTACCCGTCAGCGGTTGACATTTCGCACCAGCTCACAACCCCGTGGCCAGCTGCTTCTTCAGCCTACGAGTGTCACCAGACAGGATACGTCGTATATCTACACTTGGAGGCCAGGATACGTCGTATATCTATACTTGGAGGCCTATGTCACCAGAGAGGATACGTCGTATATCTACACTTGGAGGCCTATGTCACCAGAGAGGGTACGTCGTATATCTACACTTGGAGGCCTATGTCACCAGAGAGGATACGTCGTATATCTACACTTGGAGGCCTATGTCACCAGAGAGGATACGTCGTATATCTACACTTGGAGGCCTATGTCACCAGAGAGGATACGTCGTATATCTACACTTGGAGGCCTATGTCACCAGAGAGGATACGTCGTATATCTACACTTGGAGGCCTATGTCACCAGAGAGGATACGTCGTATATCTACACTTGGAGGCCTATGTCACCAGAGAGGATACGTCGTATATCTACACTTGGAGGCCTATGTCACCAGAGAGGATACGTCGTATATCTACACTTGGAGGCCTATGTCACCAGAGAGGATACGTCGTATATCTACACTTGGAGGCCTATGTCACCAGAGAGGATACGTCGTATATCTACACTTGGAGGCCTATGTCACCAGAGAGGATACGTCGTATATCTACACTTGGAGGCCTATGTCACCAGAGAGGATACGTCGTATATCTACACTTGGAGGCCTATGTCACCAGAGAGGATACGTCGTATATCTACACTTGGAGGCCTATGTCACCAGAGAGGATACGTCGTATATCTAGACTTGGAGGCCTATGTCACCAGAGACGATACGTCGCATATCTACCCTTGGATGCCTATGTCACCAGAGGGGATACGTCGTATATCTACACTTGGAGGCCTATGTCACCAGAGAGGATATGTCGTATATCTACACTTGGAGGCCTATGTCACAGAGAGGATACGTCGTATATCTACACTTGGAGGCCTATGTCATCAGAGAGGATACGTCGTATATCTACACTTGGAGGCCTATGTCATCAGAGAGGATACGTCGTATATCTACACTTGGAGGCCTATGTCACCAGAGAGGATACGTCGTATATCTACACTTGGAGGCCTATGTCATCAAAGAGGATACGTCGTATATCTACACTTGGAGGCCTATCACAAAACTTTGCAGTTATCGGATCTGTGCGGAGGCCTTGTATTCCAGAGAGCCGTGACGGGCTGCTGCCATTTTATTCAGTCAGCCTAGTGACATCAAGTCAGGGAAACATGCGCAAAAATTGAGACTGTGAGCGAGTGGTGTTTGGCTCCAGTCATTGCTCACCATTGAACAATCTGTGCCGTGTGCAATGTTTAGCATTTGTATACTGGACAGATGGAGGTGTACCTTGTGATGAAAAAAGCAATTATCTTTATACTACATATATGCACCAACCGTTAACTAAGAACAATCATATTTGGAGAGGGGGTGGGAGATACAAATATTCTAATTTCCTTAGATTATCACTGTATTAGCGAAACCTCTCAATAACTGTAAACTATCGCGTGCTGTTGGCATCATCTATCCTCCAGACAACGAATTGTAGTTGAACATGTCGCAGAAATGATGGTACATTCTTGTGTCCATTTCAGTTTAATCTATCCTCGCTGGTTGCTACTGAGTACTTGTGTTCTGCTCTTCAGTGATTTGATTATCTTGTCATCTCTGTTATCGTCACAAACATTCAACCGAAGATATTTTGTCTCGCTCCATTGAAAGATACTATCAGTTTCACATCTGTAAGATACTTCATACACCACTACATGCAATATGGCTGGGGCGCCTTAATTGTAGGGGTCCATAATTATGCTTTGGAAATTTATAGGTCTATTTAATGTAACAAAATTCCCAAAGTTTAATAACAAGTCTGAACAAGACCTACATATTTCAATCACAACCTTCAACCTTTAGCTTGTTAATAGTACTACAGTTGTAAAAGAAGATAAGTCACAAATTGAACTAAACAAATGTAATTAGTAAAAATTGGCAGGATACTTCGGCTCGCTCCAGCTACTTCTTTCTCTATATTATTCTCTAATCTATGATCTCTCACACCGTATATATCTCTGTTTCTGTAAGTGTGGGTGTATCTATGTGTGTGTCTCTCTCCCCCTTCCCTAAACGATGTTATAAAATTTCAATAACCTCAGCCCGCCTTTCTACTAAAACCTAAGTAAGATGCTATAATTTGCGCTGCAGATTTAGTTTCTTATCTTTAGCTCAAGCCTCAGCCTCTGTTTTATCAATTGGTCTGTATTGTGGTAAAAAAAAAAAGTTGTCGATTGTTGACAGAAGAATTCGCGTTCTATCTCATTGTGATCTATGACAAAACTGGAGAAACATTGCAAAAACGTAACGAGGTGCTGAACGAATAGAAAAAATGTCAAGAAATGTATGCTGCTACAGATATTGGCTACAGGTCTGCCATTGACAACATCATTCCAGACAGGGACCCAGAGCCACTGTTTGATAAGATTAGAGGAATACGACAGGAAATTCATTTAATTAGGAAAGGAAAGGCACAAGGCATGACGATTTACACGCTGAATTAATCTGATAAGGTGACGAGTTTAATGTGGAAAGTTAATTTGCTTTATCAAAGAACGGAGATCGGGATATTACTCTTACATTTTGGAAAAGATCACAGCTGTTTATGTTCCTTCCAGAAAAGGAAAGACCTTTTAAACTCTCTACCAATTCCAGAACCATGGCACATATCCGCCATGCCAGTAAAACCATGCTAAACTAATTCTAAAACAACTGAAAATTAGAGACAAATGAAGAAATAAACAATGTACTGAAACCAACATTTTTTTATCATGTGGAGCAAAAACAAAAAATGCAGAGAATAATGTATATGTGCTTCATGACCTACTCTAAAGCCTGCCATTGTGTTCATCATGAAGCGCACTGGGAGAAATGGATTGGAATGGGATACCTTGTTCACATTATAAAATAAAAAAAAAATCTTTAACGAACTGGCTGCTGTAAGAATCAGTGGTGAAACATCTTTGATTCAGTTGGACAAAGGAGCGCGCCCGGGGTGTATGATTTCACCAGACCTTTTTAATATACGGTGTTTATAGAAAATGTTTGGAGGCTATTCTACTTAGATCCAAATCCAAGGAAATGTACTAACCTCATCATTGAGGGCCATGAACTCCCTGAGCTCAGATATGTCGATGACACTGTCCCGCTCTCCACCACACCAACGGGCCTAGAAGAATGGATTAATACTAATGCGTTAAAAGAATTTCAAAGCACAAAACCGTTTCCTTAATGCAAAGAAGACAAAGATTATGAAAACTGATAAATCAAAAATGCTCTCACACCCCACACCCTCCTTTCCAAAACAAAAAAAAATAAAAATAATAAAGAAACGATACAACTTGTCGATGACTTCCAGTATCTTGGCACAATGTTAAACCACAATGAAAATATCGACAGCAAAATGAAAAAAAAAGATAAAAAAAAAACTATAACAACTTAAGGAGATGAAAAAAGTTGAAGTGAGGCACATCCAAATTCAGCAGAATCAAACTCATTGGAACCTGTATACTCCACATTTATATGACTCTAAAATCTAGACGATGCACAAGAATGCGGAAAACGTTTTAATTTAGTTTGAAACGAAATGGTACAGAACGATACTCAAAATAACATGAATTAAAAAATAAATAAAAAAAAACAACAAATTAATCTTTCCTGATTAAACTGGGCATAGAAAAAAGCTGGTAATGAAAACGATAAAGAACAGAGGACTAGCATACTGTGATCACAAAAAAATGATTATAAAGTCTGCAAAAGACCATTATGGATAGGAAAATGCCAGAAAATAGAGATAGAGGCAGATCAAAAACGTGATGGTGTGATGAGACCGAGACGGATTTGGCGATGTTACGGCGGGAAGAATCGCTGAAGACCTCTAGAGAACGGAAATCGTAAAGGTTGATTTCATGAAGAAGCATTTTTCATTAAAAACAGAGAGTATTTTGGTATCAAGGGCAACATAAAGCGGGCCGACCTGTTTATAAGCGGTTTCTGAGATGAGTAATAAATTTCTTTTATTTTACAGAGGAAAAGTCCAGTGCAGACAACTCTCTAGTATGGCAGTCTACAAATAATATTGATAAGCTTTAGGAATTTGAATACTATTCGAAGATTAGAGTCGCCGCTGTCAAAATTACAACAATCTGATGATTTTGTGAAGAGAGCATAAATGCGCGTGCTAAATGAGTCACTTGCTTTGTCCAGGATCTCATCACTAGTGTGTAGATGGTTTTGATTTTAACTTTTGAGAATTTTACAAGCAGATAATCATGTTATATGTGTTGCCTTAAAAAAAGAAGGAATATCTCATGACTCGGGAGGGTAAGTATGGTGTAGTAGTACTAGAACTACTAGTAGCGACCCGACACACTATAGACTATAGATACTTTTAACAATCCTGCAAAAATTGTCCAATGGTAGCTCTGTGCCTAGTCCCTACTCAATAAACTTTGTCTCTTCACTCTACAGGTTTGGTGCGATAAATTGTGAAATGTTTTGTGTTTGTACGAAAGTGTAAGTTGTCCGACAACGCCAGGAATTCGTTTTGCAATAATGGTGAACTTAGCGAATTCCAAATAAGCTACCAGATATGACAAACTAATGAATAATGTGGCTAGTGATAAAACACGACAGGTAAGTGTACAGGAAATAAAAACTGTACTGATGTAGGTTTATATCGTTTCTTTATTGCAGTCGACAAAACAAAGTTAAGGTACAAAACTTAGCCTGTCCAGTCTGAAACTAGAACCCAATTAAAACCCAACTTTACAAAAAACCTAAAACTGAAAAACCCAAACTTAAAAAAATCCCAGTCGGTGGCTCTCATACAGCTGCTGAAAGAAAATTACAAAACCACCGTGTAAAACACTCAATCTCATACAAATGCATGTATACAAAATATAAGTTTAGCGATTAGCCACTCAACAAAGTGATGATCCAACATTACCCATCTAGTAAGATCATAACAACCGATATCAAACTTTAATCATAGTCTGTACTCAAATTAGTTTACATTCCAATAACAAAATGCTTTACACTGACAACTTTACATGTACATCATCCTTCGACAATAAGTACGATTCAATTTTATATATAGCAACTACTGAAGTTTACATGTATTATTATTAAGCATGTCACGGTCTATAAATCATATCATCACCGCACCGTAAGTTACGCCTATAAACAGATAGTATGGGCGACAACCGTTACGTTACCGTTATATTTCTGCTCTGTTAGTTTACATAAACACAGGGTACCTAGACCATTCTTTATATATATATATATATATATATATATATATATATATATATATATATATATATATATATATCGGATTAACTAAAGCTCTGTAATACAACTTTAAATCTATAGAACAGGTAACAAGCCATTACTCCTTGCTACCACTATTATACTTTGCGAATAATTACAAAAGTAGTATTTCTATAAAAGCTCATCACTTATGCACAAAGGCTTAGATCTAATCTCTGGGATCAACATTCAATACATGTTTATGGAACAACGATACAGATGTTATACTCACTTCCAATATCAAGGCAATGGATGTGCAAATGTCACCGTCAAAGGTTCAGGCAAACGTTTGACTTCAGACTTTCTCTCTCTCGTGTACGCGCAGCTCGGCCTCTCGAATCCAGATGAGGAGCTTCGAAAACTGCTCTACATATATAGGTTTTTTCCGAACAAAGATCCCCAATCGGAGAGATAGGAATCTCCCTACCTGTCTACTCTAATGAGTGAGGGGATACAAAATTAATTCGAAAGTACCGAATTTACCCTGTAACATCGCTCACACAGTGACAACCACGCTAGATAAAAATCTTTTCAGCTTGCAAAGGCGATATCGTAGTAACCACATGTACACCGAACAACCAATCACTCGTGCAAATCTCAAACAATTCATGCATTATACGTTCTAAGGCAGACATAGAATCAAAGTAAAGCTTATCGGTGTCAAACATCGAAACTGACACCATGGGAGAGTCTCCTCCGATCGTTTACAGGAAGTTCGAAGACATTTATCTCCTGTAACCGCATCACTATTAGCGCCTGTGATGTGATAGCATCAGTACCGAGACCACCACAGAAGCTAGCCCTACAATTAACAAACTGTGTCAAACGAACATCAGTATAGAGGCGAACCTTCTCTAAGCCCACACCTACAACTCGCCTCAAAGTATGCCGTGCGTAACAGCTCAGTGCCTAACTAGAATGCTGCTTTTGTTTTTCTGGTCAAATCTCAGTTGCTCTACCTGACAGCGTACATAACTTAAAGGTTTTCTCGCTCTCGAGAAGCAAGAATGGCTTACACCCTCATAGCATATCAGTTTCCCCTGACATAGTTGCGGTACCTGTTCTTTCAAAGGAATACGGATAGCAAGCAATCCTAAGGAAAAAAAAAGTACACAGAGTAAAAGTACTAAAACTCGTCCGTTTATATATGTAGAGTGTAAGAAGCTCAATATCGCTACATGCTTATTTTCTTACGTGATAAATATTGTTTTTATGGCCCCATCTGTTTTTGGTTTAGGTGCACCAACAAGATTTGTTAACATTTAGATCAGGATCACACTTGTACGATCCATGTAAAGACATAGGCACGATGTGTTTTCATTGAAACATGTTTCAGTAAGACTTGCTGACATAGGCTTAGTGGATGTTGAGTCTGGACAGTTTGTTGATTTTGTTTTTCAATTATCTTACCTTGCCAGTCATTATTGAAGGACTGGGTGATATAGTTGTTCGTTGTATTTTGTTTTTACTCCGTCCATCCTCCTCAGCTTTTTTTTTTTGTTGTGTTGGAAGGCATGGACGCTCGTCGCATACCGACGTCAGAGTCATCCTTCTAGACAACTTTCTCCAGCCAGATCTCTACTCAAAACCCACAGACACCTTCAACTACTTGTGCTGGTCTTCAAACACATTAAGCGCAATATCCCATACAGTCTTGCGTTTAAATTAGTTTGAATGGTTCATCAGAAGTTGCACTCACACGTAAACTCACCTATCTCAAACCTCACCTCAAAAGATGTGGTTTCCCCGAAAAACAAATTCATTTCTTAGATACACCTAAATCGGATATCTTACTGAGAAGAGATGGACCCCTAACAGATTAACACGGAATTCTATTAGTATTAAAATATACTCCAGCCCTGCCGAACATTCCATCCATACTAAAAAAAAAATTCACCATCCTCCAAACGTCAAATCGGTGCAAAAAAAAAAAACATCCGACCATTTCCATGGCAGCTTTCCGCAAGCCCAAAAACCTCCATGATTCATAAGGACATTCGTCCGTGTCTGGGCAAGACACAGCATGCAGCAGACCATGCAACATCCCCAGATACATGGCATGTAGCCTACACTCATCACATCATAGACTACTTTGTCTTCCACAACCAATCCCAACACATGCAACATTCTACATAAACTCTCATGCACACACAATTCGTCATCTATCTCATTACATGTAGCTTGTGCAGCAAACAGATGTAGAACTAACATCACAATTGCAACGCAAACACACAGATTTAACTTGAGAATGATGGAGAGACGCTGTTACCGAACATTTTAATTAACCTCCCCGGGTATACCATCAGCCACGCAAAACTCACACCAAAAAAACAGTTACCCACAGCAGACATGATAGGCCCACTAAACAAAGAAACATTCTGGACACTAGAACCATAATTTATCAACATCGGCAACCAAGCAACCTTTGCAATCACACAAATCCATAAACACACCTAATCTCCCAGGCTGACTGGGCGCTACACCTTGGATGTACAGAAGAGTTAGAGAACACAAGAGAGAGAGAGAGAGAGAGAGAGAGAGAGAGAGAGAGAGAGAGAGAGAGAGAGAGAGAGAGAGAGACAGAGAGAGAGACAGAGAGACAGAGAGACAGAGAGAGAGAGACAGAGACAGACAGACAGACAGACAGACAGATAGAAGAAAAGAGAGACAGAGCATGTATATTCGCGATACTTGTCCATCATCTATATACACATGTATATCCCTTAGCTATTCCAATATTGTTTGGCTTTGCCACAATAATTCTCCTTCACCACACTGGTGCACTAAGATTCTTCATTTTTAATCTATTAAAAACCAGGTTTTGTAACTGTTATCAGGACAACCTATACAGTCATAGACCTTGAAGCATAGTGCGTAATGTTCCTCCCCCCAACCAATCACTGATATTTATTCGTCTGAGCTCAGCTCTACCAACCTCATGTAGAACTTGTGAAAGTTTCTTGTATACTTCTGATGAAGCCGTATTGAAGGCGTAACGTTTATACATTAAAATTGTAGTTGCT
The DNA here is from genome assembly GCA_033675545.1 of Elysia crispata. Taxonomy (NCBI): domain Eukaryota; kingdom Metazoa; phylum Mollusca; class Gastropoda; family Plakobranchidae; genus Elysia; species Elysia crispata. Next base: position 12,719 of record JAWDGP010006781.1, on the reverse strand, counting down.
GTGTAATTTTTTTCCGTTCATTGTGTGCCTGTTTCTTTATGTCTCCCACTAGAAATCCTTTCTCTCCCCCGCTCTCTCTCTCTCTCTCTCTCTCTCTCTCTCTCTCTCTCTATATATATATATATATATATATATATATATATATATATATATATATATATATATATATATATTATAGTTTGAAGATAAGTTGGAATAATTGATAAGAGTGCTCAACTGAGGGAGCATTTCATAGCCGAAGAGAGCGGAGGACAGGCGACACCTTTGTCCTCCGTTTGAAACACAAGTGTAGTATGCAGAGAATTTAAGGTTAGATCTTCTGTATATATATAAATTATATATATATATATATATATATATATATATATATATATATATATATATATATATATATATATATATATCTAGTAAATCTTACCTTAAACTATATATATATACATATATCTGTATATATGTATATATACATTATGGGTTATGTTTTTCTATACATTTCGTACTTTTCTAACTGATAACCTGTCTTTTCAGCCAAGCATAGCCAGCCTCCATCGGGCAAAAGAGGCACAGTCACGAGTTAGAGCTAAAAGCCTACGGTAGGACAACCTTGTCACACAATAAACGGACTTTCTGAGTAATGTAACACGGCTATTTTTTTTTTTATTTCATTGAGTGGCAGACAAAATGAACGGTATTGTTTATCATTATGATTAAGACTGGTCCGGGTCTGCTGCAACAATAAACAAAATAGATGAGTGGGTCTCCTTAACCAGGATTGTTTTTATCCTCGAGAGACAGGTTTAGATCACGGTGACCTAGGTTAAAGGGCCCAATTCTACCCTCTGATTGGTAGACAAGACGCTATGACATTGACCAGTTGTCTCGGACTCCAGGGCTACAGAAAATGTTTTAAGGGGTATTTTGAATCTTGAGAAGAACTCAAGAAGTTTGGTGAATGTGTTTGTGTATGTTGACGCCTTGGTTTGGTGGCTCCCTCAAGTCTTCTCCAACAACAGATGATATTTGACACTCGGTACGGATATATTACTTCAAGGGTTTTGATTGCTTTATAGGATTTGACATATCAATTAATGGAGGAGTTTTAATGGAATTCATCATTAATTCACCTTATCTGGATATAAAATCTAAATGTCTAAATGTTGATAAAACAATTATTGTTTTTTTTTTAAAGAGAAAGTGTGGCTATATAAGATCTTTATCTTTAAATAAGTGGTGAGAAATCAGTGGCTAAAACCTGTACGCACTGGAGGGCACTTCATTCCTTTCAAGAGGTCATATTTTCTAGATAGTTTATCTGATAATATTGTCGCCTAAGCCCTTAAATTGATAACCAGTTCATTCGGAGGGAGATGTCTGAAGTGCAGTTGAGTCCATGTAAACCATAGAGATATTCTTTGCCCCATAATGGAAAGGTTGGATAACCGCGCGAGGAGCCGGCAATTCCTCTCATTGACCAAAGGTCGTAGCAAAGCATTGCTGGTGTAATATACCTGGGTCTGAAGAGTTTTTTTATACTGCCGTAACTCATTTACATTAAGTTGTCCATTAACATTCTACATACACGAAACTTTGTTGTATTATTGAGATTTTAAAGTTTTTCAAGGCCGCATTAAAAGATTAAAGTGCTTTGCACATAGAAATATGAGCTTGTCAACGGAACGAAGTGCTCTTCAATACATACTGCCTTGCTCCAAAATGAGACGTTTTGCGGCATTCGATAGGAGGTTTGAAAATCATGAAAAAAAAAATTGTGATTACAATGAAAGTTCAGGAAATTTTCTACCCAAGTAATCAACGCGATGCTCGATGAAACCCAATTTAAATTCAATTTTAAATATTTTTAGAATATTCTGCATGAGAAATACATCCATTTAGAGCCAAAGACATATCCAAACCAACGCTTGCCATCGCGTCGAGTGAGCCATTGTTTATCTGTATAGAGATCTGGATCGTATTACAAACTGTGAGCTGGGTAGTCAGCCAACCAGGTCCAAGCGATTATTCAAAGCATTCCGGCCAGCCAGGAGAGTCAAGTGATATAACTCAAAAAGTAAAAAGCTTGACTACTCAAAATGTCAATAGTTGACCGATTTGTGTGCTTCAGGCTTCTGGAAGATTTCAAATCTTAATGGCGATATATGATGATCTCTTTTAATTCAACAAATGAACAAAAAAAAGTTAAATGTGCCTTCTAAACATTGAAAGCTAAAAAAAAATAATAATACATACTGCATTGATATCAATGTTTAGAAAAAAATTAAAGTAGGTAGGGCCTATTGTCCACGGGCCTCTAAGTTCAACTTGTTCTCTTTGTTCATCAACCAGCCTAGATCTAAAGCTGTCTTTGTCTCATTCATATTCTATCAATCATACGCTATCAGTTTCAAATGTTTCTTAACTTTTTCTTTTGCAAACATTCTTAGTGCAATCTTTGTGCATCTCTCTCTCTCTCTCTCTCTCTCTCTCTCTCTCTCTCTCTCTCTCTCTCTCTCTCTCTCTCTCTCTCTCTCTCTCTCTCTCTCTCTCTCTCTCTCTCTCTCTCTCTCTCTCTCTCTCTCTCTCTCTCTCTCTCTCTCTCTCTCTCTCTCTCTCTCTCTCTCTCTCTCTCTCTCTCTCTCTCTCTCTCTCTCTCTCTGTGCTTGCGCACCAATTCTTGAATCATGAGGGATGTAATGACCGCTTGGTTCATTGTTTGCGGGTGAAATGATGCTAGAAACTTATTGATTAAAAAAAACAAAAAACAAAAACAAAACCAACTCAAACTACATAAGTTCAAACAAATGGAAAAATAATGAGGAAAAATTGTTTTCAGATCTAAACCACAATAGAACCCTAGGACTTATAGGTTTGGTTCAATTTTATGACTTCCAGCATGTTCTTTTTTCTTTCTTTTTTTACTTTTCAAAATATGTCACCCTCTTGATTCCGTTCTTTCAACAGATGTAACCATTCTTTAAAAAAAATAAAGATAATGGAAAAAAGAGAAAATTCATCACCTTCAATCTAAGCTTTAAAACTGTCCAGTGGTGTCAGTGTACAGACCTAGTCTAGCTTAGCGCCCTTTCATTTTGTCTGAGAAACCTAAAATATCCTTAACTGCCGCAAAACTTCGCATTTTATGGCGTTACAGATTTACTGCAAAGCGGCTGAAAATTTGACATTGTCGCATTTACTACTTCATTGATGAATCCTTCTGTTTTGCTAATTCTTTTTTTTATGTTCTCTTTCAGATAAACAAGATGACTACAGTAAGTAGAGCCCAAGCTTATCAGATTCCATAGTTTGTCTCTAGTGAGCTCTTTCTATTATAAAGTCCTACTAAGCGAATTATGAAAAAGCACGTTCAGCACAACTAAAGCTCCAGTATTATAGGTAGCTCAGTTTGCTTCTAAGTAACAAGATTATTTGTGTCAGTATAATAGGTAGCTAAGTTTTCTTCATCATGAAGAGATTGATTGTGTCAGTATTATAAGCAGGACTTTGCAGTAAATAGACTATCGATATAATGGTTCTGACATGTGCAGTAGAAAAATTGGAGATAAAATGATCTTGACCTATGCAGTAGGAGACTGGGAACATAATGATCTTGACCTGTGCAATAGAGAGACTGGGAACATAATGATCTTGACCTATGCAGTAGAGAGACTGGGGACATAATGATCTTGACCTATGCAGTAGAGAGACTGGGGACATAATGATCTTGACCTACGCAATAGAGAGACTGGGGACATAATGATCTTGACCTGTGCAGTAGAGAGACTGGGGACATAATGATCTTGGCATGTGCAGTAGAGAGACTGGGGACATAATGATCTTGACCTATGCAGTAGAGAGACTGGGGACATAATGATCTTGGCATGTGCAAAACAGAGACTCGAGATTAAATGATCTTGACTTGTGCAGTAGAGAGACTTGGGACATAATGATCTTGACCTGTTCAGTAGTGATACTGGCGATTTTCTGATCTTGGCATGTGCAATACAGAGACTCGGGATTAAATGATCTTGACTTGTGCAGTAGAGAGACTTGGGACATATTGATCTTGACCTGTGTAGTAGAGAGACTGGCGATTTTCTGATCTTGGCATGTGCAATACAAATACTCGGGATTAAATTATCTCGACCTATGTAGTAGAGAGACTGGGGATATATTGATATTGACTTGTGCAGTAGAGAAATTAAAAATTGTGATTTTTATTTTTTGAAAGAGACAATAAGCAAATAAAAATGCTGATCTGTGTTGTGGAGAAGTTTGATGTGTCTAATAAAGTTATATGTGACGTAGAGAAGCTTAGGAAATTAAAAAAAATATTGATCTGTGTTGAAAAGAGGATATGGAGATAAAAATAATGATCTGTGTTGTGGAAAGGGTATGGGGATAAAAAAGAATGATCTGCGTTGTAGAGAGGGTAGGGAGATAAAAAAAAATAATGATTTATGTTGTAGAGAAGCTAAGCCGATCGGTAATTTATCTGTATTTAACACATTTCTCAGTAGAATACTTGTTCTGACACAAAGAGGTCTGCACTCAATACTCACCAATATCTGGGTCTGTGACAGATGGATGAAAGACGAGCAGATTGTGTTATGAGGGAAAGGTGGTTGTTTAATAAGATTATTCTAGTAACGCTGCAGATTTGAGCTTATTAATTTAAGTAAACAAAACAAGAAGCTTAACGCTTCGTTGAAGGTCAATAATCTGACCGCTCAGTATCTTTTAAGTCTAACCTAGAGAATATATTACTCTTAGTTCTGAGCTCTCTGTTTGATTTTGTGTAGGGGAGTACCCCCAATATAACTTTCGCTCCATTTATACTCTAAATTTAAAAAAAAAAAAAGTTGCCTAAATTGTTTTGGTCAGGTGCAAAAAAAAATTGGTGTGTATTATTTTTTTCTTAAATTAAAAATGGACTGATTTTAAGTACTTTAACTTTGACTCTCCTTATGTTAACATACAAAACCTATCTTATTTATAGCTCCACCTCCAGCGCCTTTTGTCTTTCTCAATTTCTTCTTTTGTTGTTTTTTTTTCCTTCCTCACCTCCCATTTATCTCATTATGATATTTTCCTCTATCTTCAATAATTCACATTCATTTTCTTCTTCACCGCTTTCTTCTCCTTTCCTCTTGTCATTATCATGTTTTCTGCAAGCCCTGTCTTTCCGCCCAGTTTCCTCTTTCACATCTATACACACACACACATAC
>JAWDGP010006781.1:0-5000 GCA_033675545.1 Elysia crispata | reverse complement strand
TGGTGCTATAAAGTGTTTTACCCCGTTGAAAATCAATGGATCAAGCTAATCTGATCATGTTCCAAGTTTGGTGGTGCTATAAAGTGTTTTATTACCCGTTTAAAATCAATGGATCAAGCTGATCTGACCAGTTTGGTGGTGCTATGAATGGTCCGAGTTCTCGTTCAAAGTCTGTGTATGAAGTTGATCTGACCAGTGCCAAGTATGGTGGTGCTATAAAGTGTTTTACCCCGTTGAAAATCAATGGATCAAGCTAATCTGATCATGTTCCAAGTTTGGTGGTGCTATAAAGTGTTTTATTACCCGTTTAAAATCAATGGATCAAGCTGATCTGACCAGTTTGGTGGTGCTATGAATGGTCCGAGTTCTCGTTCAAAGTCTGTGTATGAAGTTGATCTGACCAGTGCCAAGTTTGGTGGTGCTATAAAGTGTTTTACCCCGTTGAAAATCAATGGATCAAGCTAATCTGATCATGTTCCAAGTTTGGTGGTGCTATAAAGTGTTTTATTACCCGTTTAAAATCAATGGATCAAGCTGATCTGACCAGTTTGGTGGTGCTATGAATGGTCCGAGTTCTCGTTCAAAGTCTGTGTATGAAGTTGATCTGACCAGATCCCTATTTGGTGGTGCTATGAAGGGTCCTATAATATGTTGAAAATCAATGGATTAAGCTGATCTGACCAGATTGGTGGTGCTATGAAGGGTCCGAGTTCTCGTTCAAAGACAGGGTATGAAGTTGATCTGACCAGATCCCTATTTGGTGATGCTATGAAGGGTCCTATAATATGTTGAAAATCAATGGATCAAGCTGATCTGACCAGTTTGGTGGTGCTATGAAGGGTCCTATAATATGTTGAAAACCAATGGGAAAAGTTCACCTACCCAGTGCCCAGTTTCGTGGTGCTGTTTCATGCTCTAAAATAAATAAGCGGCAGTTACTTCTATTCTAATATTGCTTTATTTTGTGTGGGGCAATATGGCAGGTCTTGATGATTTTGTTTCATGGGTCATTTTGGATAGAATAGACGAAATGTTTTGCTGGTTTTGTTTCAAACATCGTAGTATGTAGAATAGGCAAAATATTTTTGATGGTTTTGTTTCAGATGTCATCGTAATTAAAATAGACAAAAGAGTTTGACAGTTTTGATTTAGAATCATGGTTGAAGTAGACAAAATAGTTTGATGGTCTTGTTTCATACGTCATAGTACGTAGAATAGACAAACAGTTTGATGGTTTTGTTTCAGATGTTATGGTGGATAAAACGTATAAAATTGTTTTAAAACTAAAAGAAAGTGCATGGGGATGAAGAAAACTGTATGTGGTTTCAGATAGCATATATTGACAGGAAAAATGATATAAGTGGATGGTTTTGTTTCAAATGTCATCGTGGTTAAAATAGACAAAGAGTTTGATGGTTTTGTTTCAGCTGTCATCGTGGTTAAAATAGACAAAAAATTTGGTGATTTTGTTTCAGATGTCGTCATGGTTTAAATAGACAAATGAGTTTCATGATTTTGTTTAAATATCATCGTGGGTAAAATAGACAAAAGAGTTTGATGGTTTTGTTTCATACGTCATAGCACGTAGAATAGACAAACAGTTTGATGGTTTTGTTTCAGATACCATCGTGGATAAAACGTATAAAATTGTTTTAAAACTAAAAAAAAAGTGCATGGGGATGAAGAAAACTATATGTGGTTTCAGATAGCATATATTGAAAGGAAAAATGATATAAGTGGATGGTTTTGTTTCAAATGTCATCGAGGTTAAAATAGACAAAAGAGTTTAATGGGTTTTGTTTCAAATGTCATCATAGTTAAAGTAGATAAAGAGTTTCATGGTTTTGTTTCGGATATCATCGTGGGTGAAATAGACTAAAGAGTTTAATGGGTTTTGTTTCAAATGTCACTGTGGTTAAATAGACAAAAGAGTTTAATGGTTTTGTTTCATATGTCGTCATGGTTAAAATAGACAAATGATTTTGGTTATTTTGTTTAAATGTTATCGTGGATAAAGTAAACAAAAGAGTTTGACGGTTTTGTTTCAAATTCTTTGTTAAAATAGACAAAATAGTTTGTCATCGAGGATAAAACGTATAAAATTGTTTTAAAACTAATAGAAAGTGCATGGGAATGAATAAACTATATGTGGTTTCAGATAGCATATATTGAAAGGAAAAATGATACAAGTGGATGATTTTATTGCAAATGTTATCGTGGTTAAAATAGACAAAAGAGTTAACTTTGAGAGTTTTGTTTCAAATTTCATCGTGATTAAAATAGACAAAACAGTTTGATGATTTTGTTTAAATGTCATCGTGGGTGAAATAGACAAAAAAGTGTGATGGTTTTGTTTCAGATATCATTGTGCAAGAAAAAAAAACAAGCTTAAGGGATAGAGTAGCCCCTTCTTTTGATGTTACCTAATATCCACATCAGTTTATGCACCGAAATGTTTGAAAATATATCAGGCAACCATAGATAACAACCCTCAAAACACTTTCATTGTACTCATAAGTTTTATTTTTTTTTTCTTGACAATCACGAGAAAAAATGTTATACCCAATAAATTCAGCTTAGGTCTATAATTATCAAAAAGTTTTCGTAGGCCTAAATACCGTATTGTGTTTTCATGGTTTTTATTCTATATTGACTAGGCCTTGGATTTACTGCCCTAGACCCCAATTTCAGTAAAAATAACAGGGATAGAACAAGTGCGTTTTGTCTAGCCACAGAGACAACACAAGTATATTATTTCGTTTATTGCACCACTTTAGTTTTGTCAAAATTTGAAAAAGACCCGTGTTATCTATAATTTTGTAAATCATTGCATAAGTTTCTTTTTCTATATTGCCTCTTCCTTTTATCCCTTAGTTTTCATGTTCGAACTTCTCTCTTTCTACCATATCACTACATATACAGAGTCCGACTCAATATGGAAGTGTCTAAGTTTGGAGTGACCCCTTTAATTGATAGCAAGATATACATTATAAATAAATTGAAAATACCTTTCTTAGAAGGGTATGCATAACTCTTTTAGTAAGAGAAGGATGCACTAAAAGTAAGCTGCTTTTCCACTGTAATTATACAAGAGCTAAAATGAAAAGTACTATCAATGAGACATATCCTTTAATATATGCACCATTTTTATTGATTATCAAAAGAAACAAAACTTTAATGAAAAGAAAAAGGAGGGCAATTAAAAAAACAACTTGCAAATTGAAGCAATTGATCAAAACAAAAATTGCAATAAGTATCGTCCTATCATCTTTCGCCACGTCATGAAAGACTCGGCTGCATTTATAAAGAATCTTCAATGCTTTTGGTTTCTAGAAACGTTAAAAGAACTTAGTCCTTACTTTTTACTAGGGCAACAGCTGGTCAAATTTAAAAGAAAAAAAAATGAAAAAATACTGTTGCAGTTCGTAGAATTATGGTATTTTGGACATGTCTTCTAAACAGCGTGAAACACAGCTATTGCAAAATATGGAAAAGAAAGAAAGAGAATGGAATAGGTGTAGGTGCTGTGGTGTAAAGACGAGGAATTCCTTTACCGCTTGGGCAACTGCAGCGTGCACTGAAACATTTCGTTTTGTATGTGTTCCGTTTCAAGGAAACAAAGTTCAACTTTGTATCGGGTAACATAACTTTTCATGGCAAACCAAAACATGGTTCCAATAATCCTCTTGCGGTTCTGCCCAGCGCAGTTGTTAGAAAAGAACTTCAAAACTGTTTGTTCTACAATACAGTGCCACAAGTACGGTGCAATTTGTTTGTCTCCTCGGGATGTCGCTTGTTCTGGCCACAGAAATCACTCCGCATTGTGTAAAGTCATCTCATAAAAGGTGAGCTTGTATACCGCCAGCTGTGGCTTATAGTAGGAGCTGGATGCTTCACCGTGAGGACACAGGAGAACGTTTTGAAGATCAAAGTAGGAGGCTTTTAAATGACTTGCCATTCGTTTTCTCAAAAGATGCTCTTTTTGTGTACCTGGTTGCTCTTGAGATGGTAATGGGTTGGCTTTGAGGACAAGCTCTTACCTCTTTTATTCTTTTTGGGAGCAAAATATAATCTGAGGGTGAAAACTTTGTTAAACATATCTTTATACTTGAACTCAGTTGCTCAATTTTTACCCTCGGTCTTTACACACAGTCTTTTATGGCTCCAAAGAGCTGAGACCTATACCTGCCTACCGGAATATTTGAGATGTTTCATAGCGGCAATGGTGGGATGGAACCCCTGCAAAGTTGTGGATGGGTTCTTGATCTCATCAAGGAGGTCTCCAGGTATACTTATTTAATTTTATGTTGTGCTTATCGGTTTCATCTTGCGAGACTTATACGTGACAGCTGCTTCATCATGCAATAGAGAAAGAGACCTACTTGAGTACCACAGCCATTTCTGGAGTTGTTGAATTTTCCCATATTTCTGTCATATCGCTGGCACACTTGGAATGTGTGATGACATCTTGTATGATGTCGTCATAAACCCTCATTCGATGTAGCTTGTCTGGTTGTGACTGCTCGGTATGTTTCTGTGGCTAGTTCTACAGCAGGGCCTGCACCGACTGAAGTGATTACACTTCTATTTGTCTCACATTTTACACGATTGACTGTTTAGGAGACTTTACTCGTGCATATCTTTTTTCACCGTTTACTTTGATGCAGACAATCACAAATTGATTTTACATTAGCCAGTGTGAGATCAGAGTCGTTCTCACTTTTCTGCTTTCCATACTGAACATATCCCTCAAATGTTTGTAGATCGGAGTTTGAATTTGTCGGTATAACATCAATCAACATTATCTAATTCTAAATCTCCGAAACACTTTTCCTTAAAGTCCCTTAAATCGTGATTTTCATCAGGGATGTCCGTTGCTGTCTACCGTGTAACGTTTGATTCTCGTCAACTGGACTTGGATGTACAGCTGATCCACAATATCCTGAAGAAATCCTGAAAACAACGCAAAATAAAAGAAAACATGCGTCATCTTAAAGCGA
>JAWDGP010006780.1:65000-66272 GCA_033675545.1 Elysia crispata | reverse complement strand
TCAATAAAACCTCAGATCGATTATGAACCACCTAATTGAGCTATAATGGTTCATAATATAGCATATGCTACTTACACAGTTCCTTTAAGAATACATCTGGGATGGTATAGACAACACACATGGTTCAAAAGTGTCAGAATATGCCGTTCAATAAAACCTCAGATGGAATTATGAACCACCTAGTTGAGCTATAATGGTTCACAATATTGCACAACCAACACACAGTTCCTTTCAGAATACATCTGGGATGGTATAGACGACACACATGGTTCGAGAGTGTCAGAATTCTGTTAAATAAGACCTCAGATGGAATTATGAACCGCCCAGATGGACAAGCCAAGACTGAAGCAGACAATGGTGCGGTGACTAGGACAGCCTGTAATGGTCTTAAAAGGATCTGGTTAAGGGAAGCTGGACATGAGGTAATATATGGTACTTGGCTGTTTACCAGCAAGTACATCTACCCTCTCTCTCTCTTGTTCTTCTCTCTTAATCTTCATATCTTTTTTGTTCTTCTCTCTCTCGCTCTCCTCTATCTCTCTCTTTCTCTCTCTCTCGCCCTTTCTCTCTCTCTCTAGCCCTCTCTCTCTCTCTCTCGCCCTTTCTCTCTCTCTCTCTTTTTTTCTCTCCGTCTCTCTTTCTCTCCCTCTCTCTCGCCCTTTCTCTCTCTCTTTTTTTCTCTCTCCCTCTCTCTCTGTCTCTCGCCCTTTCTCTCCCTCTCTCTCCTTCTCTCTCTCGCCCTTTCTCTCCCTCTCTCCTTCTCTCTCTCTCTCCCTCTCTTTCTTTCTCTCTCTCTCTCTCTCTCTCTTTCTCTCTTCCTCTCTCTCTCTCACTCTCTCTCTCCCTCTCTCTCTCACTCTCTCTCTCCCTCTCTCTCTCCCTCTCTCTGTCTCTCTCTCTCCCTCTCACTCTCTCTCTCTCTTTCTCTCTCTCTCTTTCTCTCCCTCTCTCTCTCACCTTCTCTCTCTCCCTCTCTTTCTTTCTCTCTCTCTCCCTCTCTCTCTCCCTCTCTCTCTCCCCTTCTCTCTCTCCCTCTCTTTCTTTCTCTCTCCTTCTCTCTCTCCCTCTCACTCTCCCTCTCTCTCTCCCCTTCTGTCTCTCCCTCTCTTTCTTTCTCTCTTTCTCTCTCTCTCTCTTTCTCTCTCTCCCTCTCTCTCTCTTTCTCTCTCTCCCTCTCTCTCTCTTTCTCTCTCTCCCTCTCTCCTTCTCTCTCTCCCTCTCTTTCTTTCTCTCTCTCTCTCCCTCTCTTTCTTTCTCTCTCCCTCTCTTTCT
>JAWDGP010006780.1:40000-60000 GCA_033675545.1 Elysia crispata | reverse complement strand
AGCTATCCGAGATTGAAGCAAGTTACAGTATCGGTTTTTTGCTGATGAGTTTAAGCTATCCGAGATTGAAGCAAGTTACAGTATCGGTTTTTTGCTGATGAGTTTAAGCTATCCGAGATTGAACCAAGTTACACTACAGGTTTGTGCTGATCAGTTTAAGCTATCCGAGATTGAAGCAAGTTACAGTATTTGTTTGTGCTGATGAGTTTAAGCTATCCGATATTGAAGCAATTTACAGTATCGGGTTTTTTGCCGATGAGCTCACACTGAAAACTTTCACAGATCCAAAATATGGCTCTTTCATCAGGACATTATGCCTCTATCAAAATTTTTTTTTTTTTCCTACAATCAATATTAATCTTAGATCCTTACTGACTCCTCCCAAACTTTTTCAGAACTCAATGATTTATTCCAGGAATCGATGTTTGAAAAATGCTTGGATCTTTCTTTAGATCACCAGTTCCCGATTACAGGTCCAGATTTAATTTCAGATGTGTTTTATGGTTTAAGTTGTAGCTTAATAGGCTTGATAGACATAATCCTGGGGAATAAATGCCAAACGATTTCCAATTTTGAGCTGAAATGGCCATACAGCCTGGTTAACACATTGCTTTACTTCTTTTCAATGTCTTATCTCGAGAAAACAATTATGTTCGAAACAATTTTCAGTCATATCAAACTATTTGTCTTCAAACAGAAACCACAGCGCTGACCATCGACAGTTAAGTCTGATTGGTTGTAACTCCAAGAAATCCAATTCCTAGCCCGTGCGCCAACTTCAGTTTCTCAAAGTTTGTCACACCTTGGACTCATAAATAGATTTCTGTAAACACAGGTGAGTTTCGAGATTTCCCCCATCTCATTGTGGATGAGATTGTCGTCCGCAAGTTAAATCTCAGGTCCTGATTTTAGGAAAATGCCGGTCCGTGTAAAATTTAGTCCATATTTCATCTACGGGGATGTAATAATAAGCGATTTCTTGTCTATAACACATTCATTGTGTTTTTTTGTAAAAAATTCTTCATGTCTTCTGGTTTCCAACTCTATCATTCCACTTTTCAATAGTTTCAAACATAGAGAAGTGAATGCAATTTATGTCCTTAGGTCTTTAAAGATGAAAACAGTATGTAGATGATACTTTAATGATTAAACATAAGCAATCAAACAATGAGAATTCGACAAAATGCGCATCTCATCACATTGTGGAGAATTTCGTGACAGGCCAAGTCTGCTCTTCCAGGAATAGTTAACTCAAATTTTAAAACCCAAATCTATTTACAGATTTTGTTTTTTTTTGAAACATTCATCACCGTGTAGGTTTAAATAACTGCGCGGCTAAGAATTCCCGCAAGGCAGTGCACTTTTATGCACTTAATGCGAAAATTCATAGTTTTCTAATTTGTGTTTTAAAGGATCTAAAAACAAATTGGGAAAATACAGAATTAGTGGATTTATTTTTGTACCGTTTTACTTTTCTTTGAGTAGGATAGAGTGACGATATTTACCGGAATTTCGAAATATGTTTATTTCACTCCGATAGAGAATAGTCTACATATCAGAGTTCACAATGTGTTTGTTTGTTTGTTTGTTTGTTTGTCTGTCCCCGATAATACTAGTCTCGTCAGTTTCCAGCATCCTGTGCCAGCCCATCCTACCCACTGTGGAACTTTCTATTGAATTATGGATCTGATCCCTAGGCGGATCGTCAGTTTATGGGAGATTAACGGTTCACTCGGTGCTGGAGAGGGACTTTGTCTTCTAACTCAGGTCTGGGGGTTTGTCTTTGTCTGTTTTATCTCTCTCTCTCTCTCTCTCTCTCTCTCTCTCTCTCTCTCTCTCTCTCTCTCTCTCTCTCTCTCTCTTTCTCTCTCTCTCTCTCTCTCTCTCTCTCTCTCTCTCTCTCTCTCTCTCTCCCTCCATCCCTATCTCTTTTTCTCCCTGTCCATTCCGTCTCTCTTTCCTTCTGTTACACACGTACTTATTCTCGCAGTTTTATTCTCAGCATCGCAACCCACGTCCATTTATTTCTCCCTTTCTCTACTCTTTCTTTCGCACAGCAATTTTTTTCTCATTGAAACCCGGTAAAAGAAGCCGCATTAGTTTTTATAAATTATTTGCGTTTGAAAGCGGTTTCGTGAACATATGTAGGCGCTAAAGAAACAAAAAAAATCAATTTTTATCTTAACACGTTACTGAAAGTGTGATCACAGTGTTGATCAAGTTGGATACATTGCTGTTTTTTCTTCTGAGAGAAATTGTTCGCCTTCATTATCATACCTGGTGTTATCCATAGCCAATGATGTTAATGTCGAGGATAAAGACGATGATGGTGGTGATAAGGGTAGAGGAGAGGAGGAGGAGGAATATAAACATAAAAATAGTGAAGATGATGATTGTGATAAAGAAAGGGGAGAAAAGCAGGGCTGTAAACATAATATAAGTGACGGTAATAGTGGTATTTGGTGATGATGGTTATGGTGGTGATGGTGGTGGTGATGGTAGTGGTTGTGGTGATGGTGGTGGTGGTGGTGGTTGTGGTGATGGTGGTGGTTGTGGTGGTGATTGTAGTGGTAGTGGTGGTTGTAGTCATTGTGTTGGTGGTGGTGGTTGTGGTGGCTGATGTGATGAGAATCCGGATGAGTGCTTTGATGTTAAAATGAATGATGATGATGATGATGATGATGTTGATGTTGATGATTATGATGATAATTTTGATGATGATGATGATGATAGTAATGATGATGATGATTAGAATGGTAATAATTATGAGGACGATGATGATGATGATAATTATAATGATGATGATGATGGTAATAATTATGAGGATGATGATGATGATGATGGAGATGATGATTTTGATGATGATGATAGTAATGATGATGATGGTAATAATTATGAGGACGATGATGATGATGATTATTATTATTATTATGATGATGATGATGATGATGATGATGATTTTGATGATGATGATAGTAATGATGATGATGATGGTAATAATTATGAGGACGATGATGATGATGATGATGATAATTATGATGATGATGATGATGATTATGATGATGATGATCATGATGATGATGATGATGATTATGATGATGATTTTGATGATGATGATGATAGTAATGATGATGATGATGGTAATAATTATGAGGACGATCATGATGATAGATAAAAAAATCATAATGTTGAAAATGTTTTAGAATATGATGATAGTACTGATGATGAGGTGATTATGATAATAACGATTTCTATTATAAAAAAAAAATGTAGATGAAGAGGGTAAACAGGATAATTAGGACAACAACAAGCATGATAATATTGACAATCAATGAAATTAATTATGTTGGTAACGAGGATGGAGTTGATGATGCAGAAACTGACGAGCTTCGTGCTGTTTCCGAACTACTCTATTGTGCTTGTTTGGACACTGTAGAAGAAAAGAGGTGTTTTTATAACCCCTACACTGGTGTATGCTTTCCTCTTAGGGGAAGGTTTCCTGGCGTAATTAAGTAATTCAATATTCGGATGTAACTCACTTTACACATCAAGCAAGAAAACAACTTTCTGGGCTTAACTTAGCCATTCTTCTCATGGTTTCATATAGACGGACCAGGAAAACAATTTGCTTGTCAAATACTGTTATCATCACATGGGGCTGACCACGTGACAAAACATGTGATCTCGGTTTTAAAAACCATCACATGACGCGACGCGCCAGACTCTATAGTGTAACGCAATACAATGAAGCTTGCCGTGACTGTAAATTGGTGTAACATCGTCTGAACAGATTTGGTGCAGAATAATTTATAAAAACTAAATACGCTTCTAGGAATTTTGAAAAAATAAACAGAAGAAGAATTATAGGAAATGGGATCAGCAAAAATAATTAAGTAAAAGCGACAGAAAGTATAACTAGGGTTTTAGTTACCTTATGACGTGGATGGTACTCAAAGCTATTAAAGTTTAGATTTTTATTTTTTGCAAGTCGTATGGAAGCAAACACAGAGGTTGTTAATTTTCAACTTTTAAATATGACAACTAGTAAAACATGTTTTAACTTGTTCAATAAAGTTCCTCAGTGCTTTCAGTTCTCGCATGTCATGAATTCTCGTGTCCAGTGGTCAGATCTCTGTTCTTATTGGAGCCTTGCTATCCTCCTCTTGTTTATTCTGTCTATCCTCCTCTTGTTTATTCTGTCTATCCTCCTCTTGTTTATTCTGTCTATCCTCCAATTGTTTATTCTGTCTATCCTCCTCTTGTTTATTCTGTCTATCCTCCAATTGTTTATTTTGTCTATCCTCCACTTGTTTATTCTTTCTATAGTGTGATTGTTTATTCTGTCTATAGTGTAATTGCTTATTCTGTCTATAGTGTAATTGTTTATTTTGTCAATCCTAGAAATATTTATTCTGTCTTTACTCTAATTGTTTATTGTTTCCATCTGCCAACTGTTTCGGTCTGCCTGTCATCCAGAAAATGAAAGAAGAAATATTCTAATCATTAAAGCCATTGAGCGGTTAAGGTTATACAAACAGTAAAAATTCCATTTTCAATATTTTACACTTTTTGTTATTTTTGATAAACACCGTATTTGCATTCCAAATCTTTGAAGAATAATTCAAGCGCCCATAATATTATGTGCCTGATTGTTTTCCCATGGTTATTGTATGCTAGTCCATGTTGGAGAATCTACATGCACGGTGTGGCATTATCATCTTGTCAGACGCTCACAAACAAGATGATTTCCACAGATTATTGATCTATTAAATTGACTTCATGATTTTTGAACGAAATAATCAAAACATAATAGGACGTCCTAGCTTTGTAAATAACGGCCCGCCAGGAGAGAGAGAGGGGGGGGGGGGGAGAGAGAGAAAGCAATAAAATCTAGCGGCAAAGAATTAAAAAAAAAAAAACTATAATTGCTTTTCATTCGTTTTTCAATGATGGCGTTACCTGCTTCACACGAATATCGATGTTTACTTTCACGATAATGAAATAAGGAATCGCCCTTATCGTCCATATCTAGATCAAATATAATGAAATAAGTAATCGCCCTTCACGCTCAGATCTAGATCAAATATAATGAAATAAGTAATCGCTCTTCATGCCCAGATCTAGATAAAAAACTATGAAATAGGTAATCGCCCTTCATACTCAGATCTAGGTCAAATATAATGAAATAAGTAATCGCCCTTCATGCCCAGATCTAGGTCAAATATAGTGACATCTAGAGTTCAGGTGATCAAAGCAGTTGGTACTGATCTAATAATACATTCAGATGACGGAATCAAGCAAAGGTAAGCAAAGCCCTGTACTGTGTGAGAAAACCTTCACGAAAACTCCTGATCCGTTTCTGATAGAACTTGTAGTTATTTGCTTCCGCAATAAAAGAAAAAAACAAAAAACCATAAGATAAGCGTTTATAAATGACTCGAAACCAACCCCAGTGTTAGAATATTTTCCAGGAACGCATTTATAATCACCTCAAGAACCTCATCAACCGATATAATAGCTATGGAAATACAATGAAAAGTTTATGAGCAGTGAGAAAAAGAAAATTAATGTGACGCACATTGTGAACAAGTAAGAAAAAAAAATGAACTCTTGTCCTTGGATACATCTTAAAGACTATCTTATGGACAAAAACACGGACACAATTTTCGCGGGGAAAACCCGGAACATTTTGATGATAATAACGGGGAGGTGTTCATTAACGCTTCAAGTTCGCCACACACAAAGTTTTTAAGGCTAGACGCTGCCATCATAGAGGGAGATTTTTTTTTTGTTCAGTCTAAATACCGAGATAGTCGTCAATGACGCAAGACAACAGTGAAGGTGAGGAGCAGTTTAAAGTGCTTGGCCAATGTCAGTGCTAAAACCCTGACGTCAGTTAAGGATGGAACGGATTAAGGCTCTTGTGGTGTGGATTGATGTCGCACTTAAGTGGGCGGAAAGGGAATTTTATGAAGTTTGTGGCTAAACGGTTCAATCTACACCGAATCAAACTTGCATACGTCAGATAAGGAATTTTGCGTTTAGTGTGATAACTCTGAGAGAGTTACGGGATGTGAAAATATTTAAACTGGAGCCGCTCAGTCGATGCGAGAAACAGACTTGGCGGACAGTAAAATGTAAAACCACTTCCATAACTATGACATAAACACACATATACACATATACGTATATACACATATACAAAATACATACATACACACATACATATTACATATATACAAACATAAATACATTCAAACACACATGCATAATACAAACATAGACACAGACCCATGTATAATACATACATACAGACATAATACATAACATTCACATAAACATACAAACTAACATAACTCACCAAGGAGGGCAGAATTAACGGCTGTTCCCAGGCCGAGAAGCGCCTGGCAGCGATACCACCCGTGAACATCATACTTCCGGCAGGAGGGGTTAACTCCAGCCCACTCGGCGCTGACGTTCCAGGTTTGGGTTCAAGTCCGTCACTAGTTTATATCTTAGCATTGTTGAGTGGTTGTAGTCGATACACAAACACACACACATATCACTTGATCGATCGAATTGCTTGGCGAGTTTCACACCCCCGGGTATGTTGGAGAAAAATTATAGAATTTCTCTGAGTGGAACTAATGGCCTGGTCACACTGGACCTATCTTTGGCAGACGTCAGTTTCCATTATAAACACTGGTGATATTTTATGTGCAATCTTAATTACGAGAACTGTACAAACTGGAAAATAATACGTAGTTTTTTTTTATATAAAATTACATCACCACTAGATGCATTGTGTCATTTCTTTACAAGTTTTATCATTGGTTAAATAAAAAAACGAAAAAAAAAAACCAACCTACAAAAACAACCAATTAGTGAAGGTAAAAATTACAGGAAAAACAATTTTATCCTGTATACAAACTTCATATCCTCAGAACAGGAAAGAATATATCCAGACACAAAGCGCAACGGCAGCTGAAAGCCTGCTATAATGTTGACGCTATCCTGGTTAACAAAACATTTGTGCATCATGTGGATTAGTAAAATATCGATTTATTTGCGAGTTACGGCCAGCCTCTATTGGCAAGCGATCAAAACTCATTCGATAATATAGATATCGTTTTTATAGTGCGATTTTGTATCTCTTTGTGGAGAAGTAATGAGAGTCGCAACAGCTAGCGTGACCCTGTAAACCATCATAATATGATATTGACATATAAGCGGTTTTTGTTTACGGTATGCCTCTGCTTTCCTAAATTGGTTTGGCACGGACACAAAAGTAATCCAATAAAGTCGGTAGGAGGAAAAAGCGAGTTAGTAAATGTAAAAAATAAACAAAATATCATTTTTTTTTTAATTTTTACATTTTGATCGGGTATGTCTACCTTTTATGATTAAATCTATACTGGAAAATATAAAAAAGGAAACAGTAAGTTGCAGAGGTAATGACTTACTTACAAGTAAAGATGATGAAAAACTCAGCCTACACCAGAACTTTCTATTACAAATCCTACTTTAGCCACCCCCCTCCTGGGATCTTTCAACTACCAGAATTGTATCACACGAGAAGATGTCCAATGTGAGGTGAGTGAATCATTGTGCTTGATAACTGAGGCTTGTATTCCGTGGCTAGAGACAGGTAAACAAGGCAGTTCTGAGCTCATTGCGAGGGTTGCCTAACTTTGCTCTCCCTTTCTCCAGCATGGTGGAGAATTGTGCCGCCCCAGCGTGCACCACGCCTGCCGGACCATCTCCCAGGGTGCCACAGTCCCCCAGCGGCTGGGAGGAATAATTTAAAATTCACGGACCCGTGACTGTTAATTAGTGCCTTCCTTCTTACTAACAGTACGCTCAACCTGCATAAAACCAAATCTTGGACTCAAAACCGACAACTCTGTAAAAATATTCCTAAGCAAACGTGAAGGACTGGGATCTAAATATAGACCCAGCAGACGCTGTACGCATGCGTGCGAGCGAGGAAGTAGGTATTAGTTTTCGTGTTGCCATGTCGACGTTTATTAGGCGCAAAAGAATGCACAATTACGGTTTATACAACCAGCGCCAAATGCCAGCGCCATAATTATTTCGTATTGTTTGCGTCGTGAGCTAATCAAGAGTTATGGTAAAAGAAAATGACTTGCACTTTCACATAAACAACCAGGAATTGTTAACGAGGGGGTGGGGATGGGATGGGGGGTGCGGGGTGTACCCTTTTCAATAATTGAGATTGGAGGAGATGCTGGTCTATTCTTGAATTCGTATTTCTGATGACATTTCCCAGAACAATTTTTCAAATGAAAGGAGAACCCTGTGAGGACACTGAATAAAAATATCTTCCTTTGTTCGATTTTTACACAATAATAAACAAAGGAAATATCAACACATTTAATAATCTATTTTGAAATAAATTCTTTCCCTTTATTCCAAAAAAGAAGAAAATCTAAGGTGCGAAACGTGTTCTTCGCTGCGTTGACTAGGGTGTGAAAACAACTTGCTCAGCTTTTTCTTTCTCTGAAGATATCGCACAAAATCTGACCGTGACCTTGGTTCGGTGAGTGTCTAACCTCAAGAACTGGTGGATGTGGAAGTCGCCACACATTAGTGCACATCGTTGTGGTTCAACATGATGAAATTATTGCAGTTATGATGACATTAATCTCTCTCTCTCTCTCTCTCTCTCTCTCTCTCTCTCTCTCTCTCTCTCTCTCTCTCTCTCTCTCTCTCTCTCTCCTCTCTTTCTCTGTCTCTCTGTCTCTCTTTCTGTCTCTCTGTCTCTGTCTCTGTCTCCCTCTCTCTCTCTTTCTGTCTCTCTGTCTCTGTCTCTCTCTCCCTCTCTCTCTATCTATCTCCCCCCCCCCACCCTGTAATGATCTCTGATATTGGCTATAAAAGAAGTTTTATGTTGTATTTAGTCAGTGAAGCGGATAGAAAACTAGTAGCGCTCAGGGGTGAAGATAAGCTGGCTGGTCGATTGCCCGCTACTTACACGGCGCAATAAAAATAGACTTAAGAAAGATATAAAAATGACAGACTGAAGTATAGACTATCATTACTGCTTTGTTTTCTGTCTCCGACAGCCGTACTGGATGTTGGATTTTTAGCACAATGCAGTGGTTGGTTCATTAAAAATTATTTATAGACTACCTAGAAACTAACTATTTCGTATTGTTTTCCTTTTCTGAACTTCAATTTAACCCGAGTTAATTTTCTTTGAATTGTTGTAATTGTATGTAAGGTAAACTGAAAATAAAAAGATGTTAATGAATTTTTCCCCAGAAGTTTCAAAAGTGGTATGCATTATTATCAAATAAATGTGTTTTAATAATAATAATAATAAAAAAATTTAAAAAGTCAAATTTGTGTTATGAGTCTAAGAAGTATTTGCGTATTTTAATCTTTTAATGAACCAAAAACCAGGGAATGTAGCACAAAATTGTTTTGGTGAGCTTAATGAAAAGTGGGCAAGAGAGAAAGAAAGAGAGAGGGAGAAGGAGAGAGAGAGGGTGAGAGAGAGAGAGAGAGAGAGAGAGAGAGAGAGAGAGAGAGAGAGAGAGAGAGAGAGAGGAGGGGGATTTATTTTCTCTTTTTTTAACCGCAACCATCTTCTCACAATTTTCGCAACCAAAACCTATTTAATGACAAAACAAAACTACCGCATTTTTCCAGTATCTAACCAAGTTGATGGCGATAATTTTAACTTTATGCGTGGTTTTAAGTTGTTGAATAGTGCTCACCATACTTTGCTCCCAGCTTTTATCTCGGCCATAAATTATTTCTAGGGTAAACCCAGACCTCATCTGCTCTCACATCGATGCAGCATTTCGTGCTGTGGTAATAATAAATAACGTGCTCACTAACATCATTTATACCTCCACCTCCGGGAAGAATTACCCACCATATTGTCATTATAGAAACAGAGGATGATCATAAACACACATCAGTGCTTACAGCAAGAGCTACAGCTCGAGCAGCTGGTATACAAAACAAAACAAAACAAAAACTGGCTATGTAAATACAATACAGTGGCTTGGCTTATGTTGCAGACGCTAAGATATCGCTGATAATTATAATAGTACTACTACTACTACTACTACTACTACTACTACTACTACTACTACTACTACTACTACTACTACTACTACTACTACTACTACTACTACTACTACTACTACTACTACTACCATTACCACTACCACTACCACTACCACTACCACTACCACTACCACTACTACTACTACTACTACTACTACTACTACTACTACTACTACTACTACTACTACTACTACTACTACTACTACTACTACTACTACTACTACTACTACTACTACTACTACTACTACTACTACTACTACTACTACTACTACTACTACTACTACTACTAATAATAATAATAATAATAATAATAATAATAATAATAATAATATTAATAATAAGAGCCTATCTTGATCCCCTAGTCTCGATGTATGCTGCTGTGGGTTAGCCACTACACGAGTTAGAGCCTAGGCGAAAATAAAAGAAGTGAATAACTCTTGAAATTTAGATAATTAGTGGACTAACTCTTACTGTTTGATTGAGTCAGTGAGCGGCCGGTAGATTGATTGATTGATTGATTGATCGATTGTTTGATTATCCAATGATTTATCGATAAGTTTACATTCTTAGCCAATGCATGCATTATCTTGATAAAATGAATGAGACTAAATACGATGTGATATTCGATCATTTTTTTTATATTCCATGAAATTGGTTTGAGAGGGCTTGGTGAAGAGCTGGAGATAACGCTAATGGCCAGTTTATAGAGAAGCAAAGAAGTCAGCCATCTAAGCAGCAAAGATTGATAAATGGAGCGTAGATAGAATAAACGCTAACCTGACTACATGAATGTATTAAAACATCAATAGATAGATAGATAGGTAGCAAGATGGATAGATAGGTAGATAGAAAGATGGATGGATAGATAGATAGGTAGATAGGTAGATCGATAGTTTGAAGATAAGTTGGAATAATTGATAAGAGTGCTCAACTGTGGGAGCATTTCAAGAAGGACGGACAGTACAGAGAGACGTCAGGAAAGTTCCCCTATTTCTCTCCGTCCGATAGGTAGGTAGGTAGTTAAGTAGGTAGATAGATCGATAAGTAGTTAAGTAGATGCATACATAGATAGGTCAATAGTTAGATAGTTAGATAGGTAAATAGACAGATAGATAGACAGATAGATAGATAGATAGATAGATAGATAGATAGATAGATAGATAGATAGATAGCCAGATATATAAATGGGAAGATAGATAGACAGACAGACTTATAATAAGCGTTTGAAAGGATCTAAAAAGTAACAGATTGGGAAAGTACAGCGTTTGTCAATTTACTTTATTGTCTGGCTATGAATTCCCACAATGAATTGCACCTTTACGCACTTTGGATTTGCCTCTTCAAATAGTCTTGTAAAGAATTTTTAGGAGGATTTTTCCACAGATTGGAACTACCCACAGGGTCGTGATATCCTGAACTGGTGCAGCACCGTGGCACATTTGACGCTACTCGTTCTGAAGGTTGATGAGGTCATCCTTTGGGAGGGACGTTAATCTTTAATGTCAAACGGTCAGTGCACCCCCGTGACCTCTGACCTCTAGCTAGTGGCCTTCGTTAAATTCATGGCTCTCTTTGGAAAGTAGATGACACCAACCTGCTCTCTTCAAAAGTATGGAAAAATCAACCACAGACCTAGATTTAACTCGAAACGGACAAATAAAACGAAAGACGTGAAAACATAAAGAATGATTGAATGGATAGGGATCGAACCTGCACCTCGAAACAAGACCAGGCACTCGACCACTGAGTCATCCACATCTACAAAAATAGATGTTTCAGGAACAGTGACTTTCATGCTGGCTTGGAAAAGATAATTATCACGCAACGTTAAAGATGTTACTGGTTAGAGTAGCACAGTTGTCTTAGCACACGTATTCCACAGCGTAGCGCGAGGAAAATTACTAGTGGCGTGCAATTTTCCATGAATCTTGAGCAGAAAAATAGGAAAATATGTTTTGGAAAAGCGCATACTTCAGCGCAGATCTAAAAAAGACGTTTTAATTAATTCTAAGCAACATCAATTGTATGTGTGCAATGAAATTTTTATTCTCTCTCCAGTGGCATTTTATTTGATAGGGCGGAAAAAATCCATTGTCTTTCCTTCAACTTCAATAGTTTTTTTTCTTAACAAAGTTGCCCTTTTAGGGAGGCAGACAGACAAACAGACTGACAGGCTGGCAGGCAAAGATGTAGCGACAAAGATAGAAAAGAGGAGTCACTTGAGGAAAAAACTAGTTCGCCATTCATTCATTTATTGGAAAGTAATCGTTTCAAATTCCATCAATATCGATTCAGGTATTGGAAAGTGACGGTTGATTACATGTTTAAACTTCGGTTCTAGGCAGTCTTTATTAAAGAAAGAAATAGCAACACAATATTTCGGGTTTGAGACAACATAATTCATGAGATTGTTTTCTTGCAGCGTACGAATTGACTTATTGCGAATGATGACTTCTTGTTTAAAGCAACTCCCGCCGACTGTGAGACTAGTGGGTGCTATCTCCTTCTCTGATGTTTAGTGTGAAACAATGGAAAGTGGTAACTGGTGTTATGATGTTTAGTGTGAAACAATGGAAAGTGGTAACTGGTGTTATGATGTTTAGTGTGAAACAATGGAAAGGGGTAATTGATGTTAGGATATTTAGTGTGAAACAATGGAAAGTGGTAACTGGTGTTATGATGTTTAGTGTGAAACAATGGAAAGTGGTAACTGGTGTTATGATGTTTAGTGTGAAACAATGGAAAGTGGTAACTGATGTTAGCATGTTTAGTGTGAAACAATGGAAAGGGATAATTGATGTTAGGATATTTAGTGTGAAACAAAGGAAAGTGGTAACTGGTGTTATGATGTTTAGTGTGAAACAATGGAAAGTGGTAACTGGTGTTATGATGTTTAGTGTGAAACAATGGAAAGTGGTAACTGGTGGTATGATAATTAGTGTGAAATAATGGAAAGTGGTAACTGATGTTATGATAATTAGTGTGAAACAATGGAAAGTGGTAACTGGTGTTATGATGTTTAGTGTGAAACAATGGAAAGTGGCAACTGGTGTTATGATGTTTAGTGTGAAACAATGGAAAGTGGTAACTGGTGTTATGATATTTAGTGTGAAACAATGGAAAGTGGTAACTGATGTTAGGATATTTAGTGTGAAACAATGGAAAGTGGTAACTGATGTTAGGATATTTAGTGTGAAACAATGGAAAGTGGTAACTGATGTTAGGATATTTAGTGTGAAATAATGGAAAGTGGTAATTGATGTTAGGATATTTTTTGTGAAATAATGGAAAGTGGTAACTGGTGGTATGATAATTAGTGTGAAATAATGGAAAGTGGTAACTGATGTTATGATAATTAGTGTGAAACAATGGAAAGTGGTAACTGGTGTTATGATGTTTAGTGTGAAACAATGGAAAGTGGTAACTGGTGTTATGATGTTTAGTGTGAAACAATGGAAAGTGGTAACTGATGTTCGGATATTTAGTGTGAAACAATGGAAAGTGGTAACTGATGTAAGGATATTTAGTGTTAAACCATGGAAAGTGGTAACTGGTGGTATGATATTTAGTGTGAAGTAATGGAAAGTGGTAACTGATGTTAGCATGTTTAGCGTGAAACAATGGAAAGTGGTAACTGGTGGTATGATATTTGGTGCGAAATAACGGAAAGTGGTAACTGATTTTAGGATATTTGGTGTGAAACAATGGAAAGTGGTAACTGATGGTATGATATTTAGTGTGAAACAATGGAAAGTGGTAACTGGTGGTATGATATTTAGTGTGAAACAATGGAAAGTGGTAACTGGTGGTAGGATATTTAGTGTGAAACAATGGAAAGTGGTAACTGGTGGTATGATATTTAGTGTGAAATAATGGAAAGTGGTAACTGGTGGTATGATATTTAGTGTGAAATAATGGAAAGTAGTAACTGGTGTTATGATATTTAGTGTGAAATAATGGAAAGTAGTAACTAGTGTTATGATATTTAGTGTGAAATAATGGAAAGTGGTAACTGATGTTATGATATTTAGTGTGAAATAATGGAAAGTGGTAACTGATGTTATGATATTTAGTGTGAAATAATGGAAAGTGGTAACTGATGTTTTGATATTTAGTGTGAAACAATGGAAAGTGGTAACTGATGTTATGATATTTGTTGTAGAACAATGGCGAGTGACATCTGATTTCATGATAATATTAAGTTTATAACAAGAGCGAGTGATACCTGATTTTAGGATAATATTTGGTTTAAAACAATTATGAATGCCATCTGATTTTATGAAGTTGGATTGGAAGAAATGGAGACTGATGACTTTATCCACAGACGACTAGAAAAGATACGGTTCCACTCTCAGCAAACCCTCATTTGGGTCCCCGCACCCCCACCGGCTCTATCGACATGATGACTCCGTGATGACCCCATGATGACCCCATGATGACCCCATCGCCAGCTAAAGTAGTAACGTTATTTAAACGAGAGCACTTTAACCTTGACTAACATCTTCACTCACTTGCCACAGAGCCAAACTGTCAAGTCCGTTGTTATGGTCTACACTTTTAATTTGATTATAGTTTTTTTTTGGTTTTTTTTTGGGAGAAGGTTGCTTTTAGAAAGTAAAATGGATTGATGGCGTCAGAAAGACACACAAAATATAACTAAAATCACCATCCAAGATTATAGTTTATGATTTAGATTCACATTATTCCATTTTAGTGAGAATCACGATTTCGCACGATATGATAAGTGTGAACATTACAAAACAATTTTAGTCAAGGTTGTGCTACAAACATTTATCATCCATCTTCAGAATCAGAAGAAGAAATAAATAGCGCGCTGCGAGTATTCTCAAACCAGGCACTAAAAGCTGTTTAAGCTAAAATATTTCTCGTAGTTCAGTCGTCTAGGCTGGTACTCGCAACGCCAGAAGCTCTAACACAGAGAAATAGTGGAGCTTTCCTAACGTCTCTCTGTACTGTCCGTCCTCTTTGGGATGATAGCCAGTGTTGGTCATGTCTCTGGCCACAGGTGGTCAAAGTTACTCCTTGCCTGCGCGAAGTTAAAGCATGACAAGCTATAGCAATGAATGGTCAAAGAATAGAGTCATTCATCAGCTGTAAAACATCTAAATCCAGACCTAAATCCTTGATTGTAGATATACAAACGCAACTTCAATTTCTCCACTCGATGGGTTATAATAGCAATTTACATTTTTGCTGGTTACACAATGTTCACCACCGATGAAGGAGACTGCGCATTGTGCTGGCGCTTACGTAATTACCCCTCCCTTTCCCTCCCCCCCCCCAGACCTGCGTGAGTACCATGCAGTGTTTGTTGTTGTGGTCTCAAGAAAATCCTCTGTCGTTAAGCGCTCGTCTCAGCGGTCCTAGCCAGGCCTGTTAGCTCGAGAGCGAGGGCTGGGAGACTCGGAGCGGGTTGTGAATATTTCATTGTTGTGTGGTCGTTTAAGTCAGGCGAGGAGAGGAATAGTGGAGGAATCAGAGCCACGGAGGGAGGGAGGAGACCATTATTAGCTTAGAGATCTGAGAGATGGAAAAGAGTGGCAAACACCACCATAGAGAAGGGGACACGAAAAGATTCCATTTTATTTTCCCCCACAGTAGCTGACCAAATGTCGTATTGTTTTGAGAAATTTGTTGAAGCTGGAAGCAGAGATCGGGGACAAGACAAGCGGAGGATGGGCTAGTAGTATTGGTAGTAGTAGAAGTAGTAGCAGTAGTAGTAATAGAAGTAGTAGTAGTAGTAGTAGTAGTAGTAGTAGTAGTAGTAGTAGTAGTAGTAGTAGTAGTAGTAGTAGTAGTTGTAGTAGTAGCATTGGTAGTGGTAATAGTAGTAATAGTATTGGTAGTAGTAGTAGTAGTAGTAGTAGTGGATGTGGTGGTAATAGTAGTTGTGCTGGTGGTGGTGGTAGTAGTAGTAGTAGTAGTAGTAGTAGTAGTAGTAGTAGTAGTAGTAGTAGTAGTAGTAGTAGTAGTAGTAGTAGTAGTAGTTGTAGTAGTAGCATTGGTAGTGGTAATAGTAGTAATAGTATTGGTAGTAGTAGTAGTAGTAGTAGTAGTAGTAGTAGTGGATGTTGTGGTAATAGTAGTTGTGCTGGTGGTGTTGGTAGTAGTAGTAGTAGTAGTAGTAGTAGTAGTAGTAGTAGTAGTAGTAGTAGTAGCAGTAGTAGATATATTGGTAATAGTAGTTGTTATGATGGTGGTTGTGGTAGTAGTAGTAGAAGTAGTAGAAGTAGTAGTAGTAGTAGTAGTAGTAGTAGTAGTAGTAGTAGTAGTAGTAGTAGTAGTAGTAGTAGTAGTAGTAGTAGTAGTAGTAGTAGTCGTATTAGCAGTAGTTGTCGTTGTAGTAGTAGTAGTAGTTGTAGTAGTAGTAGTAGTAGTAGTAGTAGTAGTAGTAGTAGTAGTAGTAGTAGTAGTAGTAGTAGTGGTAGTAGTAGTAGTAGTAGTAGTAGTAGTAGTAGTAGTAGTAGTAGTAGTAGTAGTAGTAGTAGTAGTAGTAGTAGTAGTAGTAGTAGTAGTAGTAGTAGTAGTAGTAGTTGTATGAGTCAGACTTTATTTTCTATTTGCGTCTTTCTAGCTTTAGCTGCCTAGACGACTTTGGAGAAATCTAAAATTCTCTTTTAACTTGCTATTGGTACATATTATATCATTTATAGAGAGTTAGAGCAGGAGAGGGAGAACGAGAGAGAGAGAGAAAGAGAGAGAGAGAGCGAGTCAGAGACAGACAAAACGACAGAGATATACAGACAGAGAATGAGAGCGAAAGAGAGAGAGAGACACACAGACAGAGACAGACAGACAGACAGACAGACAGACAGAGTATGAGAGAGAGTGAAACTGAGAGAGAGAGAGAGAGTGAGAGGGACAGAGACAGAGACAGAGACAGACAGACAGAAAGAAAGAGAATTAGAGAGAGAGAGCGAGGAAGAAAGAGAGAGAGAGAGAGAGAGATAGAGAGATATATAGAGAGAGAGCGAAAGAGAGAGAGAGAAATAGAAAGAGACAGACAGACAAATAGACAGACAGACACACAGACAGACAGAGACAGGCAGACAGAGAATGAGAGAGAGCGAAAGAGAGAGAGACAGAGGCAGACAGACAGAGAATGAGAGAGAGCGAAAGAGAGAGAGAGTGAGAGAGAGAGAGACAGACTGAGAATGAGAGAGAACGAAAGAGACAGAGACAGAGACAGAGAATGAGAAAGAGCGAAAGAGAGAGAGTGAGAGAGAGAGAGAGAGACAGAGGCAGACAGACAGAGACTGAGAGAGAGAGAGACAGACAGACTCAGACAGACAGACAGAGAATGAGAAAGAGAGAGAGAGAGAGAGAGAGAGAGAGAGAGAGAGAGAGAAAGACAGACAGAGACAGACAGAGACTTAGAGAGAGCGAAAGTGAGAGTGAGAGAGACATAGACAGAGACAGACAGACTGAGAATGAGAGAGAGCGAAAGAGAGACGCAGAGTGAGCGAGAGAGAGTGACAGAGACAGACAGACAGAGAACGAGAAAGAGAGCGAAAGAGAGAGGCAGAGTGAGCGAGAGAGAGTGACAGAGACAGACAGACAGAGAACGAGAGAGAGAGAGAGAGAGAGAGAGAGAGAGAGAGAGAGAGCGGAAGAGATCGCCCTAGAGAAGGAAACACCATGGGAGTTGAACGAGAATTCTCACAACCATGACCAGGGCTGGAGGCCAGGGCTTCTGTTCGGCCAAGTCCCTGGAGCCTCGATAGAAACCTGCAGCTCACAGACAGGAGCTTTGTCCATAGCCTTTATACCATACTTTTACATCAACCTTTAAGACTTAGACCGGGACAAGGATTTCAACAAAAATATTTGATAAATGAAAAAACAACAAAACAAAACAAAATAAAAAACAAACCAAAACAAACGAAACATGTTATTGCTAAGGAAGTACCTTAAGTTTTAGGGGGAGAAAGGAGTTTTGAAGAAGGAAGGAAGGTAGAAATGATGGTCAGATCGCTATAGATAAGGGAGTACCACAAGGTTTATGGAGAGAAAGGAGTCTAGAAGAAGAGAGGAAGGTAGAAATAATGGTCAGATCGCTATAGATAAGGGAGTACTACAA
Source organism: Elysia crispata (assembly GCA_033675545.1). Lineage (NCBI taxonomy): Eukaryota > Metazoa > Mollusca > Gastropoda > Plakobranchidae > Elysia > Elysia crispata. The sequence goes on along the minus strand of JAWDGP010006780.1, from coordinate 41,798 downwards.
GGTTTATGGAGAGAAAGGAGTCTAGAAGAAGAGAGGAAGGTAGAAATAATGGTTAGATCGCTATAGATAAGGGAGTACCACAACGTTTATGGAGAGAAAGGTGTCTGAAAAAAGGAAGGAAGGTAGAAATGATGGTCAGATCGCTATAGATAAGGGAGTACCACAACGTTTATGGAGAGAAAGGAGACTGTAAGAAGGAAGGAAGGTAGAAATGATGGTCAGATCGCTATAGATAAGGGAGTACCACAAGGTTTATGGAGAGAAAGGAGACTGTAAGAAGGAAGGAAGGTAGAAATGATGGGCAGATCGCTATAGATATGAGAGTACCACAAGGTTTATGGAAAGAAAGGAGTCTGGAAGATGGGAGGAAGGTTGAGATGATGGTCAGATCGCTGTAGATATGGGAGTACCACAAGGTTTATGGAGAGAAAAGAGTTTTTTAGAAGGAACGAAGGTAGAAATGATGGACAGATCGCCATAGATAAGGGAGTACCACAAGGTTTATGGGGAGAAATGTGTCTGGAAGAAGGGAGGAAGGTAGAAATGATGGACAGATCGCCATAGATAAGGGAGTACCACAAGGTTTATGGGGAGAAATGTGTCTGGAAGAAGGGAGGAAGGTAGAAATGATGGTCAGATCGCTATAGATAAGGGAGTACCACAAGGTTTATGGAGAGAAAGGAGTCTGGAAGAAGGAAGGAAGGTAGAAATGATGGTCAGATCGCTATAGATAAGGGAGTACCACAAGGTTTATGGAGAGAAAGGAGTCTGGAAGAAGGAAGGAAGGTAGAAATGATGGTCAGATCGCTATAGATAAGGGAGTACCACAAGGTTTATGGGGAGAAAGGAGTCTAGAAGAAGGAAGGAAGGTAGAAATGATGGTCAGATCGCTATAGATAAGGGAGTACCACAAGGTTTATGGAGAGAAAGGAGTCTGGAAGAAGGAAGGAAGGTAGAAATGATGGTCAGATCGCTATAGATAAGGGAGTACCACAAGGTTTATAGGGAGAAAGGTGTCTGGAAGAAGGAAGGAAGGTAGAAATGATGGTCAGATCGCTATAGATAAGGGAGTACCACAAGGTTTATGGAGAGAAAGGAGTCTAGAAGAAGGAAGGAAGGTAGAAATGATGGTCAGATCGCTATAGATAAGGGAGTACCACAAGGTTTATGGAGAGAAAGGAGTCTAGAAGAAGGAAGGAAGGTAGAAATGATGGTCAGATCGCTATAGATAAGGGAGTACCACAAGGTTTATGGAGAGAAAGGAGTCTAGAAGAAGGAAGGAAGGTAGAAATGATGGTCAGATCGCTGTAGATAAGGGAGTACCACAAGGTTTATGGAGAGAAAGGAGTCTGGAAGAAGGAAGGAAGGTAGAAATGATGGTCAGATCGCTGTAGATATGGGAGTACCACAAGGTTTATGGAGAGAAAGGAGTCTGGAAGAAGGAAGGAAGGTAGAAATGATGGTCAGATCGCTGTAGATATGGGAGTACCACAAGGTTTATGGAGAGAAAGGAGTCTGGAAGAAGGGAGGAAGGTAGAAATGATGGTCAGATCGCCATAGATAAGGGAGTACCACAAGGTTTATGGAGAGAAAGGAGTCTGGAAGAAGGAAGGAAGGTAGAAATGATGGTCAGATCGCTATAGATAAGGGAGTACCACAAGGTTTATGGAGAGAAAGGAGTCTGGAAGAAGGAAGGAAGGTAGAAATGATGGTCAGATCGCTGTAGATAAGGGAGTACCACAAGGTTTATGGAGAGAAAGGAGTCTGGAAGAAGGGAGGAAGGTAGAAATGATGGTCA
>JAWDGP010006780.1:27500-35000 GCA_033675545.1 Elysia crispata | reverse complement strand
GATCAGTGGTTAAGTGCCTGGTCTTGTCTCGGCAAGGTATGGGTGCCGCATGGAGGCGCAAGAAATCGATAGCAGATCTTTGTGCTGAGGCAAGAGATTCCCATGGAGCAACAAATTTGTCGGTCGAGCTAGATCTAGGTTTGTGGTTGGGCAATGGATTCCATTATGGAGCAACATGCAATCTTTAGGTCCTTAGATCTAGCTTCGTCTGTCTCAATGCCTCTAACGTGGTTTGAACTGCTTTCTTTATTTCTATATTCAGAGAGAGAGAGAGAGAGAGAGAGAGAGTATCTTGAGATGCTTATCGTGAGAGAGAGAGAGTGAGAGAGTGAGAGTGAGATAGAGAGAGAGAGAGAGAGAGAAAGAGAGAGAGAGAGAGAGAGAGAGAGAGAGAGAGAGAGAGAGAGAGAGTGAGAGAGAGAAAGAGAGAGAGAGAGAGAGAGAGAGTGAGAGAGAGAGAGAGAAAGAGAGAGAGAAAGAGAGAGAGAGAGAGAGAGAGAGAGAGAGAGAGAGAGAGAGAGAGAGAGAGAGAGAGAGAGAGAGAGAGAGAGAGAGAGAGAGAGAGAGAGAGAGAGAGAGAGAGAGAGAGAGAGAGAGAGAAAGGGAAGAAAGAGGAGAAGGACAGACACAGGTTGGCAGATGAAAAACATGAAATATATCTGTGTCTATTGACAATAGAGACATAATTATGTAGGTATGGAATGGTAAATCTTATGGGTAGAAGACATGATTATGAAAATATGAAATAAGGTCCATAAATTTATATTTATAAAAAGGATTCAAAATTAAACTTTTAATACAGTGAAGAGTTTTGTCCTCACAGTTTCGATTTTTAAGTAAGCGCTCGTATCGTTTAAATATATCCTGAATCGACATGGGTTTGTAGGGTTATTTTTTTTGTTTCGTTTTCCATGAAATAAAGAGAAAATACCAATATTAGATTTAGCACCGATACCGCAAATTTTATATTAATCAATAATAGTCGAGTTCTTGAGAGGATATCACTAAAGCATAAAGATTCGAATTTCTCCCAATCTTAATTTCCCCTTCTAAGAATTCGTCTATTCGAAAAAAGGAGAACAAAGAACTAAAGAAGAATCATAAAGTTGCACAACAAAAAAAAACTAGAACTACGACGGAGACATCCACAATTAGCGACTCTATCCGCCATGTTTACTTGGACACTTTAGAAAAACTCAGCATTTTCCCTGATAACAGCTTAACGTCAGAAAATAACAAAGATCGGAACAAAGGAATCAAGCGGATTTGTGTGTAGCTAGAAACAAAAGCTGTCGGAATGTGACGGAAAGATTCTAAAGCCTTGAGATGTCGAGGCAGGTGACAGATTGGATGAGAGGAAAATGTTAAGCTCTCAGCAAACATGGTTAATCTCTCCCTCCGCCTCTCTCTCTCTCTCTCTCTCTCTCTCTCTCTCTCTCTCTCTCTCTCTCTCTCTCTCTCTCTCTCTCTCTCTCTCTCTCTCTCTCTCTCTCTCTCTCTCTTTCTCTCTCTCTCTCTCTCTCTCTTTCTCTCTCTCTCTCTCTCTCTCTCTCTCTCTCTTTCTCTCTCTCTCTTTCTCTCTCTCTCTCTCTCTCTCTCTCTCTCTCTCTCTCTCTCTCTCTCTCTCTCTCTCTCTCTCTCTCTCTCTTCCTCTAATGCCAGAGCTTAAACCACTTTAACCCACATTATGTGACGGCCTATCCAAATCATTTAGATTAGATCACCCGATTTTCGCAGGTTTAAATCATTTTAAAACTTTCACCTTTGAGTTTTGGTGGCCAGGAGTTCCACCGCACATCTCGGGGGTCCAGAGCAAGAGATTTCTCGTCTCATGGTCTATTGCCATGCCTGGCAGTCTTGTACATTACAGTAACAAAGACAAATTTGTTTGTTAGAATTAGCATTTTCTGTGAGTTCGTTGAAAAAAAAAGAGAGAAAAGAGGTGGAAATTGAGGAAGAGTTCCACTAAATAGAAGGCTAGAACTTTTTTCCAGAGGAAAATAATTTTGGACACACATAGAATATGATTTTTTTTTAATTTGGGGAAAAAAAAGGGGGGGGGGGGTCAGTGGTGCTTGAATTTTCACTATAATTGCGTCTTAACAAAAAAACAAAAAAAGTATGATTATAAGCATTTTCGAGAATCAGGTGTTAACCATCAAAACTGGCAAATCTCTTTCTATTTTTCTTAACGTCAGCATAGTTCTCCCTCGAAGCATGGAACAAAATCGCGTTGATAGAGGAGACATAATCGCAGGAAGTATCAGTGGCACAAGACTCTTCAACCCCTCCCACAGCCGTTACAAACGTGTCAAACCATGACGCTATGGTTTGAGCCAGCTAAGTTTCCTTTCAAACGTTAGGCGCTAGCGACTCTATCAATTCAACCAAAACCTGTTCTAAATCTACTCGACTGAAAACGCAGAAAAAAAAAGAACCCGCCACAAATGATTTGAAAAATAGTGCTGGACATAATAGTGCAAGTGGGCCTTTTGTACAAGACTCTGGCTTTTCAAACAGATTCTAATGGATGGAAATTTTATGGTATAACTCTTCGCGGAATTGCAGTCTCAAAAAAAAAAAACAACCCACGCTGAAGCAAGTTTCAAAGAACTGGGATTAAGCCAAGATGATCTCAGTCTGCGTGTCTGGAAGGACAATGGTCAACCATTTCGTGCGGTCACGACAAGTCCTCACACCTCTACCAGGAACCCACTTATATCCCCAACCCCATCTCACCCCTACCACTGACCACCGTGTCCAGCGAGTGGCTAACTTATTGATAGCCACATTGTCCCTACAGTAATGATTAGGGTCAGCTGGACTGAGGGAGGAGGAGGGAGAAGGGAGAAGGGGAGGGGAGCGGACGCGAGTTTAAGATTTTATGAGATAAAAAAGAACAAGATCAGTGCGGTTATAATCTTTTTTCTTCCACTACTGTGACATACTACAACTAAACCATTGGTCACTCGTCATAGAAATCAATATTACCAGAAGGGTTCAATGAAAGCGGCAAGTTGACGTCCCTAGCCTTATCATTTTCCTTTATATATATATATATATATATATATATATATATATATATATTATATTGTCATTTTCTTCATGTTATAAATTATGTGAGGGAATCATGGTAGTTGATAAATATCATTATATTCTCTCTCTCTCTCTCTCTCTCTCTCTCTCTCTCTCTCTCTCTCTCTCTCTCTCTCTCTCTCTCTCTCTCTCTCTCTCTCTCTCTCTCTCTCTCTCTCTCTCTCTCTCTCTCTCTCTCTCTCTCCCTCTCTTTCCTTCCCCCTCTCTCTCTCCCTCTCTTTCATTACCCCTCTCTCTCTCTCTCTCTCTCTCTCTCTCTCTCTCTCTCTCTCTCTCTCTCTCTCTCTCTCTCTCTCTCTCTTTCCCTCCCTCTCTATCTCTTTTATCCTCATTATATATAAAAATTCTTATTTGCAAAAAGAAACATTCGTTGGAAAGGAAACAATCGAAGCATGGGTTTTTAAAGTTTGAGAAGTTGGATAACTTGTCAGTTTTCAACAAAGACCAAACGTAGAACGTTGTTGTGATTCCAAAAGGGTTATTTTACAGCATTTCTATTGTAGTATTGGCGTAATCTTGACGGTGAAGGAGATGATGTTGATAAAGATAAGGTGGACGATATTGAGAGTTCATGATGTGGAAAAATTAGAAGAAGACAATGAAGTTCATGCTTATTATTTTGATGATGATGATGATGATGATGGTGTTGATGATGATGATGATGATGATGATGATGATGATGATGATGATGATGATGATGATGATGATGATGATGATGATGATGATGATGATGATGATGATTAAGATGATGTTGATAATAATGGTGATGACAATGATGATGGGGGATGATGATGATATTGATAATAGTAATGATGATGATGATGATTATAATGATCATTTTCATGATATTGGCTGATAGCTTAAGAATAAACAGATGAAGAATGTAAAAACATACCAAAAAAAAAACGATGATATTGATAAGAGTCTCCAGAATTTGAAAGACACTATGATGAAAAAACTATTTGGATCATAAATGTCAATAGAGATGAAAAGAGCTGAAGTCACCAACGGTGTTTAATATATCATCATGGTCATGGCGGCAATGGTGTTGATGGTTTGCTGACAACCTTCTCACTCACCTTGCCTGCTGTGGTGCGTCCAGCGTTACACGGGCAGTCACAGCAGCAGTCAGAGTCCTCCAGCCCCGATACGGAGTGGCTGATATCCGTTAGAGAATCCACATCGATCATGGAGCCGCCGGATCGGCGGTCGTGAAGGTGGGATGGGCCGGCCGAGTCGTGGACCAGCGCCACGCTGTTGCCAGGGATACCGCCGTGACGCAATCCGGTGACCTTGGCCTTGGGTGGGCTGCTCAGCACGCCGGTCATGGTGACATGCTGTGACGTCATCCCGCCCCATACCATCATGGCGGCATGGTTGTGTCGAGTGGCGTCCTTGGGCGTGGTTAGTAACAAGTTAACGTCTCAAGAGTTTCGTTTGTTCTGTCATGTCCGGGAGATCTGAAATATCCATTTAGAAAACTTTTAAGGTCTCAAATACACAGTCACGAAACAAATGCTTCTAACTCAGGCCTAGCTTGAGGTGACAAGCTACGAAACACAATGAGGAAGACAAAAAAAAATTGAACAAACATCAATTTTTTCAGGGAAAAGTGGACAAAAGGGAAAACAAATATATAGAATTAAAGATCACAATCATAGGGTACAGTTTGTTCTCTGCGATGAGGCTTCATTGGATTTCTGATGAATTATCATTTAGCTTGAAAAAAACTTCCAGCTCGTGATGAATCTTAATGATTTGAGTGGAATTTCAAAAAAAGCATCAAATTAATGAGTCTGTCTTGATTTTTCTCACCCCTTTTTCAAGTATGCAAGAAAACGGAAAAGTTAGACTCGATAGACTCATTATCAAGTACCTTACACATCTGATTGACTTTCTTGTTGTCCTCAATTTGGTATTTGGAATCAAGGGACAAAACTGGAAAATATCTCAGAAGCTTTACAAACAAATTAATGGTTCTTTGAGAATCATGCCTAAAAAAGGAGAAATTATGAACACATTCATTCTCTGCACGTATAATACTTTGATGACACCTCTCCCCCCCCCCCCCCCCCCCTCCACACACACGTACTCACACACACCACACACCTACACTCAAGAGGCGAAAAGTATGCCAAAACTTGTGTGTATACTGCTAGCAATTTTAAATCTGGAGACAAATTTATAAGTCAGAAGTTAAAATAAAATCCATAGTTTAGAGGCGTTGTTTGAGAAACGCAACAAATAAATCCCGCATTTTTTCGTGTATTTTTTTCGCGATAATGATTTCTCGATCACACAAAATCCGCAGAGACTGCCTTTCATTGCCCCACTCGAGGCTTTCACATGGGGGATAAACTAAGGATCTCATCTTTTTGGCCCTTCCATGTTTGATATGAAAGGAAAGGCTAAACATAGTTATTTGTTTAATGAACTATATCAACAAATCCATCATTAATTCCAGTGAGAGTATAAAATACACGTACTCGATAATGCTGAGCTAGAGCGATCTGTTGTAATTGCCATTCATTATTTTAGTTTATTGAAAACAAAACCATCGATCTATTTATAATAACGATATAAGATACTATTGACCCAGAAAAACAACTGAAGTGTGACGACTACCTTTATAGTTTGGAGAATTTCGGTCAAGGGGAGGCTACTCCCGGTTAATGATGAAACTCCACTTTTGTCAGATTAAAGACAAGCGTTTTGTTAATACGTATGACTGTCACAGAAGATAATTTATGCACCTTTTGCACAAAAGTATAATGAGAGCTGAAATTGTCAAAAACCAAAACCTAAAAATCGCCCAATAATTCTTTTTTCTTTTCTTTTTACAAGCTAGAATAATTTGTGAAATATTTTTTTCCTCAAGATCTTCACTAAATTGGGGTTTGCTAAGCAGCTGCAGTTGTGGTCTATCACATAAACATGTGAAATTGGATCCAACAAGGAAAGGAGGAAACAAAGAAAAAAATGAATACAAGAAGATTTATTAGAATCTGTTTTCTACTCTTGCGACGAGCTGTAAGTAGATTTAAAAAAAAAACAACCAGTATCTCAACAAGGGCGAAACTCTAAAGCGACTCTTGAGAGGTTTTTTTTTTCTGAAACATTCCGCGGAGATGCTGCTAGATGTCAGTATGGCTAGCTCTGTGGGCTGGAATTAACTTTAACATATAAGGAAATTCTTTATAAATAAGCGATATATAGGTCTACTTAAATAATTAAACACGCATAAAATGATTTATGGCCGCTACTTTGAGGTCAAATTGTAATGGAGCTATTTTAAATTAGCAGTAATTATCTTTCAAAAAAAGGTAAAGATTTATTAATCTATAATTGCCAATTCCTACACAGATTAACAAAAGCAAACTTACTGAGAGCCTGAGATGCGAGGTGATATTTTTCAAACGGCTGCATTACACCATGTCGTCCTAGCCGGCAATTTCATGTCAGACTGACTTGTCTTATCTATCTGGCGAACTCAGTGCCCCGTGCCAAGTTAGAACACACGGCAATCAGAGCCTTGTGCTCTGTAACATAAATCTATATTTTCTCATCTTTCACGTTAAAAGAGTATAAAAAGTGGCAGTTGATATTCGTTGCTAACATTCTTTAACATTGATACTTTGAATTCAGCCATGCGTTCCCTGTTTGATAATATTGTATTCTTTCGTGTGTATAGCTTAATCTTATGGATATTTAACTTACCAGCTGATTGTAAAAGCTACTACTATTATTACTACTACTACTACTACTACTACTACTACTACTACTACTACTACTACTACTACTACTACTACTACTACTACTACTACTACTACTACTACTACTACTACTACTACTACTACTGCTACTAGTGCTGCTGCTGCTGCTACTACTACTACTACTACTACTACTACTACTACTACTACTACTACTACTACTACTACTACTACTACTACTACTACTACTACTACTACTAGTGCTGCTGCTGCTTCTGCTACTACTACTACTACTACTACTACTACTACTACTACTACTACTACTACTACTACTACTACTACTACTACTACTACTACTACTACTACTACTACTACTACTACTACTACTACTACTACTACTACTGTTGCTGCTGCTGCTGCTACTACTACTACTACTACTACTACTACTACTACTACTACTACTACTACTACTACTACTACTACTACTACTACTATTATTATTATTATTATTATTATTATTATTATTATTATTATTATTATTATTATTATTATTATTATTATTATTTTTATTTTTATTATGCATTTTTGTTATCATCATTATCGGGATTATTCTCCTTAACATTATCGCTATTGATGATGCTGTTGTTTAGTGATACCATAGCTGTTATTGTGATGAAACTTTATCCGTGTATGT
>JAWDGP010006780.1:12500-22500 GCA_033675545.1 Elysia crispata | reverse complement strand
TATAAAATGTATCGGTTCTTGTAAATTCTACTTTTGATGTTTCGGTGACAATGTGTGGCGTGTTAAAATTTAGAGAATTCACACTTTGTTGAGGACAACCTGTTGTCGAGCTGTCCAGATCAACGAGCTCGCGAGGTTTAAACCTCTGAGCCTCAAAGCTGTTGATATTGTGCGAGATGATCCCGGTTATGGGTGACAAGTCAATTAAGAGAACATCAAATACATGGACCCATTCGCTAAGGGATTACAGGCCAAAATAAGACAGAAAATGCAAGGGAACTAAGTCGTTCAAAAATGTTATATTTAGTGTTGTTCTAGGTTTATCTCCCTTAAATAGTGTGTGTGTGTGTGTGTGGGAGGTGTGTGGGTGTGGGTGAGGGGGGATGAAAAGCTGTAGGGGGTGTCTTTTTTTTTTTTTCATTGTATTGGTGTACAACTCTCTATAGAATTTTTGTTGTTGGTTTTTTTTTTTTTTATTTGTTTTGCTTTTTTTCTGTAACGTAATGCTTCCTAAAATGCTTTAGGCTCCTAATTCCCACTAAAAGTACAAAAAAGAAAAAAAAAATGCGGCCACAACTTTTCAATATTTTACTTTACTTTTACTTGCATTCAAATCTTTCAACCTCCCCATCCCATTATCTTGCTCCAAATTTATCAACTGAATCATTTCCAAAAATGACGACTGCACATATTAATAAAAACACGGAGACGAGAAGTTATAAAAAAAAAAATCATCAGTTTATTTTTAGGAGTTAGACTTGATAGCGACTATATTGTCTCCCTTATAATGTGACATTAGGACGTCCATCAGAACAAGCATGAGGTTAGAACATGATTTGGTTCTCTAGAGATTCTCCGGTTTCTTCCTCCTGAAGTTTTTTTTTCTTTTTCTTTTTTTTTTAAAGTAAAATGTAAAAAATAAAATTTTGATAAAGAAAGAAGAACACCCTGCAAAAAGACCGGTGAAAAGAGCGATAGAACTTATGCAAAAGAGATAGAAAGACAGAGAGATGGGTGGAGAGTGAGGGAACAGTGAGAGAGAGAGAGAGAGAGAGAGAGAGAGAGAGAGAGAGAGAGAGAGTGGGGGTGGGGGAGGGGAAAGGGGGAGTAGTAACTGAATACAAAGAAAAGGGATCAACTGGACTAAACTAAAATGAGTGTACATGTAAGCTTCCTCTCAAGTGTGCGGGCCTGTGTTTGTGCGTGTGTGTGTGTGTGTGTGTGTAGATTTGTGAATCTAGTTCCTTGGTTTACGGGCCATTATAATGTAGAAATTCCAGGTCACAAGGAAGTCATTACCTGCCTCTGATTTCTCCAGCGCTTCTGTCAATCTGTAAAACATAAATAAAATACGGGGATAAAGGGGACTAAATATAAGATAAAAATAGAGGGGGGGGGGGGAGACTTTCTAGGGCCGTGGGGAAGGAGGAAAGGGGGAGCGGGTGAAACAGTAGAAAAAAAATCGATTACTTATTTGAAACGAAAGAAAATGTGAACACATATATGGTAAGAAATTTAAGAAACCATACAAGGGAAGCAATATCGACAAATAGATGGATAAGGATAGAGAGACGAAGGAAGAATCTAGCGCCATAGAAAATGAAGGATGTGAAGATAAGCAAGACAAAAAAAAAAAAAAAAAAGAAACCGTCAGGCCCATTAGTGTTTACTAGTTGAGGCCCTCACATCACCTACACCGTCGGGTTTTGAAACATCAATGAAAATTCTTATAACAGTTCTTGCATCTAGGTACAATGTTGGAGACTCTCTTTAGCTTGAAAAACATAAAACAAGTGAGAAACAAGCTAGACATGTTTAGCGTTAGAACCTGATAGAAGGAAAGAAGTTTTATTATCACTAATAACGCGAGATTATGTTACTGAAAATGTTTAAGCTGGTTTGAACTTTTATCATGGCCCAGCCCACCACCAGCGGCGGTGTCCAGTGTTAACTTACAGAGAGGCTATGTCGCCTAACATATCCTCGCCAGGGTGGGCTAGTCTGTGTGCTCTAATGGGCCAAGTTGATTTCATGAAATCTACATACTGCTGTACTGTGCACCTTCTGGATAGTTTTAGCTCATCAGTTCTGTAAGGAAAATAGAAAAATAAAAAAAACGACCAAAGTTGGCAGTAAGGGGCAGAAAGACTGTTAAAGTGCCTAACAAATTTAACTTAATGAGTAACCTGCCAGGGCTAAATTACTTGAGCCTGTTTGCGAATAATCCAGAATATATTTACGACTAGGACGATTTTTTATACATGAAGAATTGCTGTTAAGAGATCAACAAAGCTGGCTTGTAAATCAAGGTTTCTTCTATCAGGAGAAGCTTTGTTTAGGCAGTGTAAAATATTGAATGTTGGTTTTGTTACTTTTTTTTTAGGTTAAGCAAAAGTGAGAGAGACCCAAAGAGAGAGAGAGAGACAGAGAGTAAGAGAGAGAGAGACTCAGAGAGGGAGAGAGAGAGACAGACAGACAGACAGACAGACAGACAGACAGACAGACAGACAAACAGACAGAGAAGGGGGAGGAGAGAAAATTGTGACTATCAGACCTGGTTTGGTCAGGGTAGGGCAGGTTTCGGGTGTGTAAATTGTGCAGCGCTTGGATGCAGTCGCGCGGGTAGAAGGGGATCAGTTTCATCCAGATCTGGGGAAGATGAAGCAAGAGTTCACACACCATCCCATATAACTGTTCTAATAACAAGGTTGATATGAGGAAGATGAAGCAAGAGTTCACACACCATTTAATATAACTGTTCTAATAACAAGGTTGATATGAGGAAGATGAAGCAAGAGTTCACACACCATCCCATATAACTGTTCTAATAACAAGGTTGATATGAGGAAGATGAAGCAAGAGTTCACACACCATTCCATATAACTGTTCTAATAACAAGGTTGATATGAGGAAGATGAAGCAAGAGTTCACACACCATTCCATATAACTGTTCTAATAACAAGGTTGATATGAGGAAGATGAAGCAAGAGTTCACACACCATTCCATATAACTGTTCTAATAACAAGGTTGATATGAGGAAGATGAAGCAAGAGTTCACACACCATCCCATATAACTGTTCTAATAACAAGGTTGATATGAGGAAGATGAAGCAAGAGTTCACACACCATTCCATATAACTGTTCTAATAACAAGGTTGATAGAAAGATTATGTCCTCCCTTCCGCAGATTTGATTAAAAAAAATATTAGTTGTTAGGCAATCTGACCTAGCCGATGCTAATATAAGCCATTGTTTCTTATAACAAGACAGTTTGATACAAAGATTATGTCCTCCCTTCCCCAGATCTGATAAAAAAAAGAATATTAGTTGGTAAGCAAATCTGAGCTAGCCGATACTAATATAAGCCATTGTTTCTTATAACAAGACAGTTTGATACAAAGATTATGTCCTCCCTTCCCCAGATTTGATAACAAGAATATTAGTTGTTAAGCAATCTGACCTAGCCGATGCTAATATAAGCCATTGTTTCTTATAACAAGACAGTTTGATACAAAGATTATGTCCTCCCTTCCCCAGATTTGAGAACAAGAATATTAGTTGTATAAAAATCCGACCAGGTCGATGTTAATCCAAGCTATTAGTTTTGCTTTTTCTAATAAAAAAGTTGATGTCAGCTTATGTTCCGTTAGACATTGTTAACCACAACCCAAGCGAGGAAAAGCAAAAAAAAATTAAAGAAAAATATGAACGGAAATGATCTGGATACAAGGCGATTTGAAGCCAAAATAGAATAGGATGGAAGACATACCTGGCAAGGCTGATCAAGCAGATACCCTGAATAAGGCAAAAATAAACAGTGAACTTTTCCCAAGATTCTCATAGAAAGAATTAAAACCAGAGCTCAGTGGTCAGTAGTGAGCAGAAAACGAGATTTTTTTTTTCACTTTTAAATTTGAGTGCTAAGTTAAACTACACCTTGCGAGATGGTGGCACCTGTGAGGTTCACTTAACGTGGCTACCAAGGTGAAACTGGTCGTTGCACAAACATGTCCATATTTCTCTTTAGCGGCGCCTTTTTTTTTATTTAGAGAAATGAGAGAACTAATAGTCTTCTATTGAGCGTTTAAAAAGAGCAGTACAGGATTAATACATTTGCCATATTGGCGTCTAGAGACTTGACAGGCCAAAATATTAAATCGTATTTAAATTTCTTTTTGGCAGCCCACCTTCTGGATACAGGCCTGGACTTCCGGTACGTCTGCTGTGGAAAGGTCATAACCAAAGATGGCGATGGTCCCGCCAGGCTTCAGCACCCGGTCTGCCTCGGCGAATGTTCTAGATGGAAACGTCAGGAAGTTGAACAGGGAAAAAAAATATCATTTTCATCATTTTCGTGGTTTGGTTTCATTCTCATTAACCCATGGGAATTGATATAAATTTTTACCATTTCTAGAATTGTCTTGGGAAACTTGCTGATATAGTGATAAACGAAACTAGGTCGACCGAAGTGTGGCTCGCGGTTAGTTGGGCACAGAGGGTTAAAAATCTCAACCTACAGCTTGTTGGTTTGTGTTTGTTACTGTTTAGAAAACTGAGAATTACGACTTTTTTTTCATTTTAGTGTCACAGGGAGTAAATATAAGAAAACAGAAAGGTATTGCAACACTATAAAGAGGAAAATAAGTAATTAATAAAACTGGTCTTGGTCTTTCTTTAAACTCTAACATTTTTTTTCCGCAACAAAATTTTTATAAAATGTGAATAGTAGAATAAATCTAATCAGTTATATCACTGTGATTATCATTTTCGTCATACACAGTGCATTGGAAACTTTATTTAAAGAAACCTAGTTTTACAACATCAACAGTCGTAAGTAGACTTAAAACACTATTTAATGATAATTTTGGCATCATTAAATGTCGAAAAAAAAATACCAGTTGTATTACTTGGCTCTTTTCATAATGTTCCACCTATCTTTTTGTTTTCTGGCTTTAACACGCTTAATTTTAATAGTGCTTTAGTATACTCGTACGATTGTTTGCACCAAGGTGCACTTTCGATAACCTTCAGAAATTTTTTTTTTTAATTTTATTTTAGCAATACGTTGTCTTACGGGAATTTGTTTGCCACACGTGATCGTGACTTACTCTTCTTGTGGTAGCCAATGAAAAGATTGGCCTGAGCAGAAGAGGTCTACAGTTCCGGAAGTGATGAACTGTAGGTTGTGAGCGCAGCCGACCTTGAACTCACAGTTGGGAATGTTGCGTGGAGCACACGCTATCTGGGTCTCACTGATATCAACCCCTATAATCTGGTTCACAAAAGATCTTGGCATTGTAAAAAAAAAAAAAAAAAAAAAACATAAACACACAAAAATTGTTTAGTTTAGTTTTCGGGAATAGAAAAGAGGCTACGAGACTTTCAGTAAGGATTCTAAGAGCTAGAATTTCACGAAGTGCTCATCAGTGGTTAGGATAAGGCTTTCAAGTGAAAATGACTGAAAAAGCTTCAATTGGTGGGATTAGAACCATCGATTTATAGATGCTTCGGCACCCATCGCCTTGCCACTTAAAGAGAACTTAGCTTATATCAATACGCCACTACGCTCCCTCTAGATCTAAATTTGAGTCTACGAGATCGTGAGGTTAAATAGAGCTATAACTCTGCAATGTGAGGACGATGGAGGACAAGATACCACGATCTATAGATCTGGTAGCCTACAACAAAGCTTTGAGAGACTAAAGATCGCCACATGAAGAGCAGTTCATGGGATTTTAAAATACGAGCTGCTTAACGGTCTTGATCTGTCTCTTCTTTCTATTATGTTTTTCCATTCCCTCACTTCTCACGGACTACTATTTTAAGTATCGACATAGACTTGGAGCCTTAGAACTACCAACATAATATTATTATTATTATTATTATTATTATTATTATTATTATTATTATTATTATTATTATTATTATTATTATTATTATTATTATTATTATTATTATTATTCAAATACAGTTCACAAAATCTTCTGAATAATTTATTATGCACTTCAATTTTCTTCAAACATCTTTTCCGTGTGACTTTATTAGTCTTTTTAGTTGTGAAACCAAATATATGGGGTAGTAGTTAGAACATTTCTTCCATAAAACAGTAGACTAGGTGTGCTATGTTGTTTTAGGTTGGTGCAGGTGACAGAGAAAGGTAATTATCAAAGCAGACTTAAATTCTTATTGTGTTCAATAGAGTAGCCGTGTTTAAAGATGCGTCTCTGAATTGCCATGGGGCTATTATTAAATTTAATAGATTCGCGCCTTAAGTGCATAATTATATCTCTTCACGTGAATTCATAAAATATTCCACTCGAAAAGGCAATTCATTGTAAATATCCTCATAATTATTATGTTTGTAGAAAACAAAACTAAACTTATCCGATAAAAAATTTATTAATTTCATGATTCAGAAGTTCCAATAAAGTCTTTAGCCATTCAACTCAATGGTAACAGCTTATTTTTTAACACCTTTGACCTAAAATATTTCAAGGTTCAAGTTTAAAATGGTTCTCGCTCTTTGTCTTGAAGAAGTACTCCACTTCACGGTCAGTAGTAATAATCAGTAAGACGAATTGGTGTAGAGAATGTGGTTAGTAGCTTACACCGCCTGATGGTCTTTTATCCAGAGTTACTTGAATCCCCGTTAAAACATGGGCTGAAGCAACGACGGGCTCTAAGGGTGCTAAAATACGGAGAGAAGTTACCTTCAGGGAGCAACTGGCGTGTTCAAATCAGTTACGGTGGTACCAATACTAAGATGTAGCGAATTAAGATGGGAGGGAAACTGGGAGAACAAAGAAAATTATTCTGGCAAAATAGATCTAGTGGGAAACTTTTGAACGTTTCTTGGCGTTTACATATAGCCCATCCCGAGCCAAAAGTCTTTTGGGAAATTTCTTTCATAGACTCAAGGTTTGGGAGAAAAACAGGGAACTTTAGCCTTTACACGCATTGCGGATTTCTTTACAATTCAGCACAGGTTTTACAAAAAAATAGCCTCACCTTTTGAAGATCTAACAAACAAAAAAACAACAACAAAAAAGTATCACGTGTTGGAGATCTTATAAAGACAAAGCCTCACCTTTTTTGAGATCTTACAAAAAAGTCTCACCTTTTGAAGATCATAAAAAAACTCATCTTTTGGAGATCTTACAAAAAAAGCCTCACTTTTTAGAGCTCTTACAAAAAGATATCCTTACCATTTGAAGCTCTTAGAAAAAAAAACGCCTCAAGTTTTGAAAATCTTACAAAAAATCCCCTAACCTTTTGGACATCTTACAAAAAAAGGCCTGATCTTTTGGAGCTCTTACAGAAAGATATCTTTACCATTTGGAGATCTTACAAAAAAAAAAGCCTCACCTTTTGGAAGTACGTGGCAAATCCAATAGTACTCATCCCAGGCCCACAGCCTACATCAACAGCCAGGCTGAGGTCAGGACTGCTTTCCCGGCAGAACTCCACTACGGTGTGAAACACCTCCTCCGTGTAGCTAGGCCGACTTTCAGCGTAGGCCCTCGACTGCTCCTCGTCATCAAACAAGGCGCTACTCGGGACGTTGTACGACATAAGCTTGGCAAACGATGCGAGGTGGTCACTGGTCATCTTGACGGCGTCTTCTGTTGCCCAGTTTCTGGCTGAGAAACTGAATTAGATGAAAATATTATGAAGAAAAATAGAGAATCGATTACTTGGTTTAATTAGGCTCCTGCAAGAAGATACGGACGGGAGTAGAGTCAGTAATCGGTCAAAAATCATGTGGATATTTCTAGAATCGAGTATTCATAGTATTATTTAAGTATGTGGGAAAAGACAACTCATCGTATTGATCGCTCATATTAAAAATTGTCTATTAAAAGTGTAGAATATTCTTCACAAGCCCAAGTGAAGATTTTATACAGATATATTACAGACCTACTTCTTGCTCTCCTGACAGATGAGAAGCGTGCGGACTTCAGATTGGGCAATTTGTCATCATAATTATATTAAGATACGATATAGGAGTATGATGCCGTAGTTTTTTTTTTATTGATAATTCATTCTTAGAAAAATACTTTACACATTAAAAAACCGAGCCCTTTTTTTTTCATGGCCCAATGAAACGAAGCCCTCTCTAGCATGATAGAGGTACCGACACCCATTCGGAAATTCTTCCAAAGTACTTCCGAATGGGTACGGTACCTCTATCATACAAAACACGGCTTCTTGGATTCAAATTTCTCCAGGCCAATATTTGCTACATATGGAACTTATTATTGCCTCAAGTAAGTGTAAACTATTTTCTAACAGTTAATTATCAATTACAAAAAAAAAAAAAACTACAACATCATAATTACATAGCTCTATATCATATCATAGTACAACTATACCAGTGAACCTAATCGGAAGACCTGCCAAAATGACCAAATTTAAGGATAACATAATTCAGAAAAAAAACACGAAGAAACAATGACTTTTACCTTTCTGTTCACAAGAGAAATAAAAAGTGAACCTCCGAGCTAGTTAGCCTGCGTGGAACTAACATTTAGGATAGTCTGAGGTCATTGAGAAGTAATAAATTAGAACAGACTCTCTTGATTTCGACTTAAATAGTCCCTGGGTTGGTCACAGAACTCCCTGTAGTATAACCAAGGTAAGTCATACTAAACTGGGCCTCGACCTTCGAACATTGTTCATGGTACGATGCGTTTAGTGGGGTAATTGGTTGATACAGATGTTTTACATACTTGTTTTTGTTATGTGGGTTTTTTTTTTTTTTTTTGGTTTTTTTTTTTTTTATTTACACCCTTTGCACATCGTAAGTTCTGTCCAAATAGAAGAGTAAGGCTCAGTATTTGGTTTTTGAGTCCAAGGCGATTTCCTTACAGGTGATGCAGCCCCTCCACCCCCCACCCCCCCCCCACCCCCACCCCCAAGGAAAAACAAAACAAAACAAAAAAAAAAATCCGACAACTTCGGAAAACGCCATTTTCCTCAAGAATGCTCGAAATCCTCACTTTTGAAAGTGCTTTGACTTTTAAAAAGTTTGTCGCTTTTTATCGCCCTCTAGTGAGATGTTGATCAGATTTGGTTTACATACTAGTATTTAAAAAAAAATATACATACATATATATATATATATATATATATATATATATGATAGTATGCTGAAAAACAAACAGTGTGACTTTGTATACAAGTGAAATTGCGGCCTAAGATAAATTGAGTAACGTCAATGATTATAAATATACAAGGAGAGAAAAGCTTGCTTCAGAGTTACGTATTAGAAGTGACTTCAAAGACAGACGTAAATATAATTATGATATCTAGTGCTCTTGAGTTTGTCTGGAAAAAAACTTATTATTAATATTTGTAAACTTGATAATATTATTCAATTTCTGTTTTTGCTTCAGTTATGATTTTCTTCTTTGAAAAGTTTTACGTCCCTTAAATTTCCCGAAAACCATCTTTTACGTAGACTAAGTAGTTTGGGTAGAAGATACAAGAGGGAGAAAAAAGGCGAGAATTGACAGAGTCTGCCTCTAAGATAAGCCCGGTGTCTACTCGCTAGGAAGACACGACTTTCTTTTTTATCAATAAAATGAAGGAATCGAAGCGAAGAGTATTGGTTGTTGTGGAGATGTGAAGAAGTGGAGTTGAGATAGACTTTCCATAAAACTAAACTGGTCGAGAGAAGAGGATAACTGGGTTCTGTAACATACGTCACGTACTGGAACTGGAGGTGAGTTCCATGTTATAAAGATGACGGAGGTTTAGATTGGTAGAATGAGTATTTATGTTTATGTACAGAAGGAGGGAAAAAATGTGTGTGTGTGGGGGGGGTGCAGGATTGTTTTAAATAAGAAATGTATGTATATATTATATCCATCATATACAGTATATATAGAGAGAGAAAGAGAGAGAGAGAGAGAGAGAGAGAGGGAGAGAGGGAGGGAGGGAGAGGGGAGGGGGTGAATAAATATTGGAGTGAGGAAAATAAAGGTCGAATATACGGCC
>JAWDGP010006780.1:2500-10000 GCA_033675545.1 Elysia crispata | reverse complement strand
TAAAACCTCAAAGAATTAAGATTTAACAACTCTCTGTCAATATGTCGCTTGCTATGGTGAGTTCATAGTTGTTGTTTTGTTACCGTTCAATTTTTCCTATTCCATATGGCTTCTTTTAATTTTGCGCTCCAGCAGGGAAAAGAGAATTGACGTTAAATCTGTTTCGAAATCTACCAAGTCGCCTCTAGATGAACCGCATCACGCGGATAGGGATCAATATAAATTGGGGTCCTGTTGATCCGTGGATAGCACTCCTATTCACATAGGCGCTGATAGACCTACATTCATATCATTCTCAAAAGAAAACTATCCCATACACAAAAATACAAAAAAATCCCATCGATTTCTTGAACGAAAAAAGGAATGGCCTGATCTTAGCCAGTTGAGCGTAGCGTCTTGGGCATGGTCTCCCTAAATCATCGGTAAATTAATCGTTGATTCAAGAGATGTCGGTGGTCAATTTTTGAGCCATTAACAATTTTTTTTATTTTTTTTTTTTTAATTTTCGATTCGATAATTTTTGCGATAGATTTTAAAACCAGATGTTGATATCACCTGTCGGCGATAAAGATACAGTTAATAACTAGGGTTAAAATTAAGAAGGAATAATATGAGGAAAGAAATTCTTCAATGGGGAAATTAAGATCAAGTAAATTATGGCTCCTGGTTGAATTAGAAAATGCTAACGAAGTGGGGCTTTTTTTTTTCAAAAGGTTAAAGAGTAACTTATAGAGGCTGTTATACATCCAGTTTTGTAGTAACTTAGAAAACATTCTAGAAAACAGAATATGGCAAGTTTCTTATAACATCCTAAAATGGACTGAAGTTTTGAAAAACTGCTCTTCAAGGGGGGGAAACTTTGATCACGTGATGGGTAGTGCATGCAAGTATGATTATTTTTTTTCCAGTTCCACGACTGTGCAACCCATCTAAGTCTTTTTCCACTTATCAAAACAAAGTGCCAAACAGAAGCTGGCAATAATAATGTAAAACTAATCAAATCTGCAAGTCACGTGACCAGCTGGGCATGTAATGGATCACTATAAAGCTATACCGGTAGCGGAAATAGTCGTGACGTCACGCCCCTTGGCAACGTATACTTTGCGGTTCTACACAGTCTATAACTCATCGACCCTCAGCAACAGATTGAGGCAAAAGGATTCACATATTTCTTGATTTATCGAGATATTGCTCTGAATAGATGTCACGTGAGGCGGATCAGGGGCCGTACGCCAGGGCTTTTATCGTTCGTAGAATATTTCAAACCACACGCGATACCACAATTTTACCCTCTATTACCTTCTTGAAAAATTGTTGAAAAAAAAAGGATCCAAAGAGAGGTAGGAGGAAACATATTTTCCTGTGACAACTGAGTCACCACTAAACACATATCAACAGCAATACAAAAGTCCAAAGTCATGAATAAAATATCGAAACGGGTAATTTTTGTACAGCTAGCCACATTCATCTATTTCCAAATAAAACCTGGGCAACTATTGCATATCAATCTGGAAGATTTTTGTTCTTAGGATTGTTTGATGTGCAAACACGATGTTTATATATGTATGCTTCTATATCTCAAGTTACTATAATAATAATAATGACTATTAGGATAGGAGGAGGGGGGGGGGGGGGGAAATATTATTCATTTCTATCTTTTTTAATTTCTCCTTTTCTACTTCCCAAGGGTACCGCAACCCATTTAGTTCATCTAGTTACCACCATCGATCTATCTGGTTACCAGCATCGATACATCTGGTTACCAATGATTTATATGTTTACTAACATCGATCTATCTGGTTACCACCATTGATCTATCTGGTGACCAGCATCGATATATTAGGTTACCAATGATTTATATGTTTACTAACATCGATCTATCTGGTTACCAGCATCGATATATCTGGTTACCAATGATTTATATGTTTACTACCATCGATCTATCTTGTTACCAGCATCGATATATCTGGTTACCAATGATTTATATGTTTACTACCATCGATCTATCTGGTTACCAGCATCGATATATCTGGTTTCCAATGATTTATATGTTTACTACCATCAATCTATCTGGTTACCAGCATCGATATATCTGGTTACCAATGATTTATATGTTTACTACCATCGATCTATCAGGTTACCAATGATTTATATGTTTACTACCATCGATCTATCTGGTTACCACTCTCGATCTATCTGGTTACCGCCATCGATGTATCGGGTTACTACCATCGATTTATCGGGTTACAACCATCGATATATTGGGTTACTACCATCGATTTATCGGGTTACAACAATCGATATATCGGGTTACTACCATCGATTTATCGGGTTACAATCATCGATTTATTTAATGAACCGAAATAAGATATTACGAACCACTTTCACATGCTTTAATTCTTTTCTAATTACTGTTGTTCTTGTTTTAATTTTTTGCTCAAAACAGGCTTTACGTTTGAAAATTACAAGTTGATCACTTGATGTGACCCATCCATCTCAATGCATATTTTGACTGTTCTCGTCTCTTACCAGAAATCCTGTAACATCAGCTATGGATTCAAAAGCTTCATCATTTCACCCATCATGAGCTGGTTTGTTTGTTTTTTCATTTGGCGTGTAAAAATCTTTCATTTCCTACGAAATAAAGTCTTTATTTTTTTCCCTTCAGCCACTATGTTTTTTTGACGAAGCAGGAACAAGCTCTATTAAAGTTAGCGACTGGTCTGAGAGACCAGGAATAAAGACAAAACAAAACAAAACAAAATAGTGCAGAGTTTCTGGTTGCTTTCTCCTTTGAGACATGGCAGTGAAATCTTAAAGAATTCTGGGAAATGGGCAATATCTCTCTCTCTCTCTCTCTCTCTCTCTCTCTCTCTCTCTCTCTCTCTCTCTCTCTCTCTCTCTCTCTCTCTCTCTCTTTCTTTGCCTTCGAGGCATTTCAGAGTGTCGGTTTTCCACCGCTCTTGGGATTCAATTATTCGGAAGGCTCTTTGATCATACGCGATGGAGCGGTGGTATGCGCTCCTCGAAAACAAAAACAAAAAAATACAGCGAAACCAAAAGGCGAGAAAATTAGAGGAAAAAAATTATAATGGATGAGATTGACGTCTTGGTGACCACTTCTGTCGGGAGAGAGTGAGAGAATGAGTGAGAGAGGGAGGTAGAGGAGAAAAAGAGAGGCAGAGATAGGCACTAAAAAAATGAGAAAATGAATAATGAAAAAAAAGATAGGGAGCGAGCGAGCCAGACACAAAGAGAGAGAGAGAGAGAGAGAGAGAGAGAGAGAGAGAGAGAGAGAGAGAGAGAGATAAACGAGCGAGAAAAGCTGATGTTTAAAACCACACCAATATACTAATGAAACAAACAGATATCTTTCTTCCTCCATTACTCCTTTTCCTTTGTTTCTCGCAATGGTTGGAACGTGCCGCCTCCCAGTCTAGTCGCCTCCGAGGCTCAAACATTTCAATCAGCAGTGATTCGATCAGGCTTCGAGCCTGCACGTCGCGTATAGCTCTTGCGTGACTTGCCCTACTATACCACCGACCTCTCTCTGACTCTGTTTGTCTGTCTGTCTCTGTCTCGCTGTCTCTCTCTCTCTCTCTCTCTCTCTCTCTCTCTCTCTCTCTCTCTCTCTCTCTCTCTCTCTCTCTCTCTCTCTGTCTCTCTCTCTGTCTCTCTCTCTCTCTCTCTCTCTCTCTCTCTCTCTCTCTCTCTCTCTCTGTCTCTCTCTCTGTCTCCCTCTCTCTCTTACTCTCCTTCTGTCCCTCTGTCTCCCTCTGTTTCTTTTTCCCTCTTTCTGTCTGTCTGTCTGTCTGTCTGTTTGTCTCTCTCTCTCTCTCTCTCTCTCTCTCTCTCTCTCTCTCTCTCTCTCTCTCTCTCTCTCTCTCTCTCTCTCTCTCTCTCTCTCTCTCTGTCTCTCTCTCTGTCTCCCTCTCTCTCTTACTCTCCTTCTGTCCCTCTGTCTCCCTCTGTTTCTTTTTCCCTCTTTCTGTCTGTCTGTCTGTCTGTCTGTTTGTCTCTCTCTCTCTCTCTCTCTCTCTCTCTCTCTCTCTCTCTCTCTCTCTCTCTCTCTCTCTTCTATTCTATCTCTCTCACATCAAAAACTTTGATTTAAGAAAGCTTTTGAAGCATTTCATTATTTATATTGCTTCTGTCTGCTGTTTGTTTGTCGTTAGTTGTTTTTTTTTTCCAACTGAATCCTTAAACCTATAGCATTCCTAGATTTAGCACGTCTACCTTTCGGTCAAATTAATTGTGTAGACAATTTCCAACAAAATTTATAACACGAAAGAATCAGTTCGTGAGAAATGGTTAGTGCTACACACTTAAGTCTTGAAATTTTGTTTTTAAATCGAAAATAAATTGTGGGGACAGCATTGCACCTTCTCCCGCTCTCTCTCTCTCTCTCTCTCTCTCTCTCTCTCTCTCTCTCTCTCTCTCTCTCTCTCTATCTCTCTCTCTTTCTCTTTCTCTACCTCTCCCTCTCTCTCTCTCCCTCTCTCTCTCTCTTTTTCTCCCTATCTCTCTCTTACTCTCTCTCTTTTTCTTTCTTCATCTCTCAGGTTCTTCTCCTTTTTTCTCTACATACCAATCCTCGCTTAGTGCTCCTGGACTTAAAACGTCTTCTACTTCCAAATACTTTCTGCCCGTCTGTCTGTCAGTCTGACAGTCTGCCTCTCTCTCTCTCTCTCTCTCTCTCTCTCTCTCTCTCTCTCTCTCTCTCTCTCTCTTTCTCTCTCTCTCTCTCTCTCTCTTACTCTCTTTCTATTCTCTTTATCACAATACATTCAGGCCAAAAAGTAAATATTCAGTACATCGTGCTTTATATTCTTGAACGCATCTTCAAGATAGCAAGACCATCGCAATTATTACACGCAATTTTTTTTTTTGGGGGGAAAAGATCCATTCCTCCTTTTTGAACACCACTACACAATTTACGATGTTTTAAAAAGACTAAGTCAAATTATGTAATTCTGAAAAAATTACGTAATGCCACTTTTTTACACATTCAATAGCATAACATCAACATTTTAAAAAAAAAACCTGAATTGTTCCAACTTTCCATACAAAATATAATAATAGACTATGGGTAAAAGTTGGGCATGGGCAAACTACAGGTGTGAATGTACAGAGACTTTTATTGATGAAGAAATTCACTAATTCTGGAACCGCAAGATCGAAGATCTTCGAGTCACGTGGTCCAGTTTGCTGCCTGGACAGCATCATGTCTGTCAGATGGAAGAGTACACCGTATTAAACCACAATCCTGTCCTGGGAATGTGATTCACAAAGAGTTATGCTACCTGGTTGGAAGTCATGAGTTCCACTTTAAGTTGTTAGCGTATCAAGCAATAGCGTCCACAAGGATACACATTAGCGTGAAATTTGAATTTAAAAAAAGAAAAACATAAAATGAGTACAAGAAGAAACATTTACATCAAAATTATTTAGTTCTGTCTAGATCTTCAAAACGCTTTAGATTGTAACAAAACTCACGACTTCCAACAAAGGGACATAACTCCTTGAGAAATCATATTCCCGATTGTGTAATCTAGCAAGGAGAAGGGACAAGTGGGACGGTGACCAATCGATTACAGAATTCCACTGAGACAGTAATTCAATTCTCTACACCAACCTTGGTGAGTATACGATTACCTTAGATATTCAAAAGTTATTTCCGTATTATATTCAAGGAAAGGCTCAAAGAGACAATGGGTGCTCAAAAAGAAATTACAAATATTGTTTCTAATACAAAAACGTGCTAAGTGCTCTAATGAAATTTAATAGAAGCGGAAATGATTTTGCGCTTGTTATAGGGATAATGGCCATAAAGTTTTGTTTATTTCTTTGAATGAAGAGAAAGAAAGAACAGAGAAAAAAAGAAACAGGCAATGCGACAGATGTATTGCCTGATGGATCAATGTGTTCGGCTGGATCTTAGGTTGTGGCAAAGTAGATTAGCTGGATCCCTGATGATTCACATATAATTTACATGAGTGAGAGCGAAGAAATTTTGTTTTCATAATATTCTAGTTAGACAGATATGTGGAAAATAATAGGTATGATACGATGTGGACGAGTTTTGAGGTATTCAGAAATTGAAATATAGAATAAATGAGAAAGAGAGGGGGGGGGGAGAGAGAGAGAGAGAGAGAGAGAGAGAGAGAGAGAGAAAGAGAGAGAAAGAGAGAGAGAGAGAGAGAGATGGAAAGAAGAAGACAAGGATGATAGAGAAAAAAGGTGAAGTTTAATTAGAGAGAGAAGGAAAAAAAGAGTGAAGGAGATAAACAGACCGTAAGTGGGGGAAAATACAGAGTTTAGAAAAGAAAACAAAGAGTAAGTAGAACACCTAGTTAAGATGTCAACTTCTTGAAAAGTAAATAGTTAACATGAAATAGCAATGCACGATGCTATTTAAAAAAAAAAATTCAATGATATATCTTTTAAGGCATAAGGTTAGAAAGAAATGCTGGCGACATTGATTCTACGCCGCAAAAGTTAAACATCAAGTTGTATGTTTTACTTCCAACAAAGTACTGATGCCTATTCAGAACAAGATTCTTCTAAGGTTGTTTTTTGTTTTGCTTTTTGTTTGTTTGTTTATTTTTGCTTTGTTTTTTTTTGTTTTGTTTTTTTTTTTTTGTTTTTTTTTTAATTTTTCTAATAATTATACTTGAGCCACCATTGTTGATGAGGTAAGATAAACCTCAGCTTGTGTAGAACCCGAGCTAAGTGTTACTAAGGAGAAGTGGCGTCACGACTTTTTCTCTTTATAACAGAATGTTTTTCATATAAAAATAAGTTGTGTAGAATTATGAACAAAACCCAGCAATATTTATTAGTTGTTCATTATTATGTAGGTCTAAATAAATACACAAAAATATGAATTCCAGAAAGCCAGTGCACCATTATGTACCATTTATGCACTTTTTGCGGGAATTTCAAGTCTTCTTATATGCGTTTAAAAAAAAAAATCTTGAAATAGATTTAGAAAGCGCAGAATTAGTCGATTTTCTTTATTGTATTTTGTCCTCTCGACACGCAAAGATATAGATCTATATAAGTTTTGATAATTATGCCCGTTTTTTTTAATCTGAACTTATGATGGGAACTGACTAGATAGATCTAGAATCTCGTCCCTTTGCGATGATCTCCACCAAACATCGGTAGCCGCTGGGGGACGTGGAGTAGAAGAGGCGTCCTTAGATCAGACTAAATTTTCCCTTGGGCTCAAATTAGTCTCGCTTTTTGCTAACAAAAAAAAAAAAAAAAAAAAAAAAAAACTAAGGCAAATGTCAGTAAGACCACAAAAAGTGGCTACCCTTTGCATCTCAGGCTGGATCTTAATCTGTGCTGTTTATCTTCATGGTCGGGCTTGGATGGTTTCATATAAAACAAACAAAGCATGTAAGAATGTACTCTCAGAAAGGTTAGGTTTAGAGGGCAGGTGACCTTTCTTAAACCAGCAGTTTTCATCCCGAGACGACATGCCGGCCATCT
>JAWDGP010006779.1:0-18082 GCA_033675545.1 Elysia crispata | reverse complement strand
CATTAACTCTGCCCAACAAAAAAATTAAAAACTTTACCGTTTGAAAAAAAAAATAAAAAAATAAATAAATAAAATAGAATTAGCTTGTTGAATGAATAATTGTTCTAATTTTGATCATTTTTAACTCTGCTCAGAATGTCCTTCTGGAAGACACGGCGTAAAGTGTAATGAAAGCTTTGCAGCCTTCATTGTGCTAGACTTCAAACAACACCTGTTCTCATATCAATGGAAGCTGTGCTGAGAGGCTGTGATCCAGGCTACACAGGAGATAAATCGCGTGACCAGAGTATTTATACAGAAATAACTTGTAGAGATTATAGCTTATATGTTTCCTATATGCTATCAATATATATGATTTTCATGTTCTAAATTTTTTAAATGATGGTTTAGATAATTTGGTTGAATAGAATTAGTTCATGTATACTTAACCCTCCTTTTCTTTTTCTTTTCCTCTTTGACATGATGGATAAATGTCTACTCTGTTTTTGTCCTTTAAAAACCAAGAAGCACATAGTACAGAACATGGAAAAACAAATAAATAGCACCACCAAAAGATTCTGTAGCACATTCGTTAATTTAAAGTAAATCGTACATTATTTGTTTAATCAAGAAACAATCAGGAGTAGTTTTAATTTTTATCTATTAAATTTAGTTAAATCATTTTTAAATCGATGCATACTTGGACCACAGTGTAAATAAATGCATTTAATTTATTTGATTTTCTAAATGGGTAAACTGATCTTATTTACACACAGGTGACTATATCAGTTATATTTCTAATTATCTCATTTCAACCCTACGGAGGTTAAACGTCAATAAAACTTCTAAGAGAATGAAAGGAACATAAGATCTTATAAAAGAGAATGTTGCACCTGACATCAATTAAGCCAATCGAGACAATTCTACTATATGTCGATACGGAGACACTGATGTTAACTTTAGTTGAAATATATTTTTAATACATATAACATAAGTCTATCACCACTCAGTTGCGGATATTAATGATTTGACCGCTAAAAAACGATAAATAAAATTTGTGCGTAAAATAATGACAACAAAAATATGCGATTGTTTAAGTTAGCTTGGTAAATGAAAACTTGATCTAACTTTAATTATTAACAACACTGGTCAGAATGTCCCTGTGGAAGCCACGGCGTAAACTGCAATAAAAGCTGCAGTGCTCACTGTGCTGGACCAAACAACACCTGCTTTCATGTAAATGGAAGCTGTGCTTACGGTTGTGATTCAGGCTACACAGGAGAAACATGTGATCAGGGTAAGTATCCAGAAAGATCTAGTAAAGATCATATCTCTTTAGTTTATTTTACAAACTAGGAAAAGAATAAGATAATTTACATTCTAAAACTATTTCAAGATGGTTTGCATATTTTGAGTGAGCAAAAATAGTTGACCTATACGTATCTCTTTCTCTCTTTCATTTCCTCTCTGACATGATAGATAAATAATGTGTACTCTTTGTTTGTCGTAGTTGAAAACTTCACATTGGTTTGTTCTTCATTATCAAAAAAAGATAGTACAGAAAAATGAAAAAAAAAGCGTCAATAGCGTCTATAAAAGATCCCAGAGCAAATTTGTCCAGTTATTTCAAATGTGGGGTTCCACCTAAAAGTTCTGCTGTGGAGCTGGTGTGTGAAATAACATCACCCGGGGTTAACTGGGCTGCTCCGCGCCCCACTGAATCGGTAATGGTTAAATTAAATATCATTGCAATTTACAAGACATTACATAGGGAAAAAATTGTTCAACTTACCCTCATGATCGAAAAATAAGTCTTTAATTATGTCGGCTGCCTAGCCTGCGAACCTAACATAACTGGTTTTAGTAACTTAAATTAAATCATATTAAAAGACCCGGAATGAAAAATAAATATAAATATTTCCCAATTAATTAATTAAAAAAAAATGAAAAGAATTTGATTTTAATATTTATCGCGATCTACATCATAGATCTAGATCTGATGAATGCCTAGATCTAGATCTAGATTTAGGTCTAGAGTCTAGACACCCTGGAAATCTTAAATGTATCTCTAGATTTAAATTTCGGATATGGGTTATCGCTTCTTTTTAATATAATTATCTAGATCTAGATCTTGGTTATTAGAATATGTCACTCTAATGTGTGCATTATTGTTGTGTTTCGTTTTTTTTTTTTTAGGCAAAGTAGGCATGTTGAAAACGTGCTTGTTACAGTTAAGCTTGAACCCATTTACTGGCATGAAGGGGTGATTATTTCTGTTAATTCAGAGTCGACATTAGATCTAAAGAATGATTAAATCTTGCCTTTTTTAAAATTTGTTTTGACTGGGCGTTTAGACCTATAAAATCTTACTATCATTTTTTTTTTCTTGGTTCCTTTAGAATAGACTGTGATCTACAGGTAAATCACTTAAAATTGTAAAATGAGTGAGTCGATGGGCTGTAAGGAGAAGCGAATGTGGGAACAGTAAAACTTGAGTGGATATAGGTGTTTGCTACACACTTGTGCCGTAATTTGATCTATTTGTGCAACTCACTTCCTGACCTTGTCTAGGTGCGTGCTTTTTGGTTAGCGGAACGACTTGAGCGGCCATATACGATCAATTATACTGAGCAATATTATTGACAACGATTAGGTTGCCCACACCACAGCCCTCTGGAATAACACGGCTCAATGTAATTGACAATAATTATTATTGAGCAAACCAGGCTCATTTGGGTCTTGGAACCCGCTGAGATAGGATGGGTGATTTAGACGCAACAATCGCAGTAGCAGTTGTTATTGCTTTAGAAACCGAAACGGATTTCCCAAATGTGAAGAGGTAAAAAATTATTAGTCTCTGCATCGCAAAAAAAATTTGGACACACAGAATTACTACGTGAACTGAGACATAATGAGCCACAAGATTTTCAAAACTTTCTCTGCATGGATTTCGAATCCTGCAATGAGCTTTTGCGAATGGTTGAGCGCCTGATCTGAAAGCAAACTACCTGTATGTTGATCCCATCTCTCCTATGGAACGTTTATCAATCACACTGCATCACTTGGCCACGGGAAATACTTTTGAGGATTTTAAGTTCATCAGTGCTACTGCACCCCAGACATGATGCCGATATGAAATCTGGAAGGAAAATGATTATTGCACAGTATCATTGACGGTCATCACAAACAGTCAATCAAATTGAACATTTGTACAATCGCATTGGGTACTGCGCGATAAAATATCAAACCAATTTTGATTGACTCATTAACACACAAGTCTTCAATATCGCCCATACACAGCCAATTTAATTGTTAATACCGAGTATTGACAATTCAATTGCGAAATAAAAAAAATGATCGTGTACGGGCGCCTCAATGTTTGTATCTTAAGCAGAAGAACTCAGTCTTAGTTGCTGATTATAGTTCGTACTGTAAAAGAAGAATGCTTGAACTTGTGTGATCTAGATTCTTCTGGAATTTCCCGCATAGTCCAAACATAGAAATGATTTCCTTTTCTGTGCCTACCTTTTTTCTGATTGGTTGCTATTTTATATCGCATTAATCATTACATCGATCCAAGAATGTTTTTGCTTGATTTATGAAATTCCTTTTCTAGATAAATCGATGAGATTTAGTATAAATGAGAGACGACCAGTTACTTATGCCTTGTCGATTAACTTTTTGTGAGCAGTGAGTTAACTTACAGTGAATGTGGAGCCAACCTCTTGTCAGTCGGCCGTCGATCTAATTTTGTGTTGGAATAAACAATTAAATTGGCAGATTTTGCAAGCAAACTTCAGCCTTATTTTCTACGGACGAGTCGTGTGATGTGCTCCGTATATTAGCATAATCTTAGACAAACAGAATCAGACACATCACCAAATCTGTTACACTTGCATTTTCTTTTTCTCACCTTTTAAATCTATTTCGTTTAAAGTATTGTTTAGTAAAACTGTTTCATTATGAGAACGATTTCACATCATTGATATAGACGTCCTAGTATTTTTAAAACTTCTAGATTATAATTTTATTGAAACTAAAGGGAGTAAAGTACTTTTCATTAGAGTAATTTGAATAAATAAGCAATTTATTGTTTTAAATGTCCACATTTTGCTCTCAGCTACTGAAACTTTGCATCGAGTTATTATTATCATTGTTGTTGTTGTTGTTATTATTATTATTATTATTATTATTATTATTATTATTATTATTATTATTATTATTATTATTATTATTATTATTATTATTATTATTATTATTATTATTATTATTATTATTATTATTATTATTATTATTATTATTTTTATTATTATTATTATTATTATTATTATTATTAATATTATTATTATTATTATTATTATTATTATTATTATTATTATTATTATTATTATTATTATTATTATTATTATTATTATTATGATTACTAGTGTAGCTATATCGCATTTTACTGGGTCCATCTTTAAAAATTGTGTATAAAATCTACTCGGATACATAATTACATACTATAGAAACGTGTTCTAATATGTTTATGTTTTTATTATATTTTGTAATGGAAGTCTTTTGTAAAATAAATGAAGAAAAAAAATGAGAGCTTAAATGAAACACGAATATTTTGTGCGAGCGCTGGCGTTTATATACACTGTAGTAGTTCTAGGAACCTGTGATGGGTAAGCGGAAATGTAAAAAGAATTTATTTAACCCTTCTTAACTTTCTTCTAATGAAAAAAAGTATTTTTCTCAGTCGTCCTGCAGCAGAATTTTATTATAAACTTTTTTCTTTTTAAATAAGGTGCCTTTTTAATGCATACTGATCTAGTATATTTTATGAAATTAACGACATAATTTTTCTTGTAGAAGGGAAAATCGACGTTTGCCATTTTCTCTGTCTATTTTGATTATCTTTATTTCTCATTTTCCTTCTCTCTCTCTCTCTCTCTCTCTCTCTCTCTCTCTCTCTTTCTCTCTTAGTATGACTCTTCCATGATTCTTGAGAAAGAATAAATTATTTTCCTTTGTTATGAAGCATAATATATATATATATATATATATATATATATATATATATATATATATATTATTTTCATTTTTCTCTCGTAATTTAATTTATAATCAATAATAACTATACACGTTGTTTAATAAATGTGGCTAAATCATTTAAAAATATAATAATATCTTGGACCACATTATTTACTGTATTTGATTTTCTAAATGAGGAAACATCATCTTTTTTTTTTTTTGGTGTAAATATTTTTTTTTCATGTTCATTCATTTAGTTCAATGTTTCACCACATAAAGCAAGTGAATTTCATTTAAACCGTAAAAGATTCAAACGTCAACACACTTCAAGGAAATTCAGTTTAAAAGCAGCATTCTGTAATACAGAATGTTTTAACAAATATCAAATAAGTTAGTCTGTGCTATTATACTTTATTTTAGGACCGACAAACTGATGGAAGCTTAGAAAAAATAAATTTCTCCTTAATACACTTTACAGCATGAAGGAACATGTGACTAGGGTTAGTATCCATAAAGAACGCTTAGTGATATGATTATAACCTTTTACATTTTCATGATTAGAATATAAAAGCTAACTAATCGAATATTTTAAGTTTTTAGCAGGATGATGTTATGAGTTTACAGATTTAAATCTAGTATATATATATATGTGTGTGTGTGTATGCAACGCTGATATTAACCGGAAGAATAAAGCGGAAGTACAGTTTTTGTTTCTTTCGTTTTATGTGTTCATTTCTGTAGCTCTCCTTGCTCTTTGTTCAATGCACAAACGCACTCTCTCCCATCTTTTTCTTTATCTCTCCTGATTTTTATAGTTTAAGCTCCTTTTCTTTCCCATAATACAAACGATCGTATACATGTTCCTCGTCTAAGGTAAGTTCACAGTCTTGTCCTACAATCTGTTTTAGAAATTATCTTTCTTTAAGCAAAAGTAAACCATGTAACTAATCTGTGAATTACCAATTGCATTGGAGTTTTAATTCCTTTAGTTTCGAATTAATGTGGCGTGTAATTGATTTTTTTAAAGCTAATTATAAAATTTGAACCCGATGCCTATGTTTTTAGACTTCCTTTTTTTTTGTTTCCACTACAGTAAAATACTTTTTTTTTATATTTTTCTTAATTTTGCCCAATTGAAATACAATGAAACAGAAGATATGGGGAGAAAAATGAAAGAACAGCGACGTTTTAGTTTTCACTCTTTCTCTGGTTTTTGTTTTCTTTTGTTTGTTTTCCTGTTGGTTTGCATGTCTCTCTGTCTCTTTTCCTCTTCTCTATTTCCCCTTGTCTCTCACACTCTTAATCTTTTTCCTCGCCTTTTCTTGTCGTTATGTATTCAAATAAATTAAACCAATCAGTTGACTTGATAATCCTTATGTTATCTTAAAATCTATTTCTTCCAGTAAAAAAACAAACAAACAAAAAAAAAAACAAAACAGTATGAATATATCAATTTTAAGACCACACCAGAAACAAACAAAAAAATGCATAATTTAATTTTTATTGATATCACTTAAAACCCTACATTGATCGAAATCTCCCAAATCTGTCTCTGGCGAAAATAGAGGAATACAACGGTATGCAACACTATAAGGTTTAAAGCGGTGAAAATTTCACTACGCGGATGAAAAGAGTACGTACAATATTATTAAATTTTAATGATTTTTCAGACTTTGACGCTCGATAGGATTTAGAAAAAAAGTTTTAAAATATTTAGAGACAAAATTAAAGCTGCTACTTCTGTCAGAAGTAAAATGGTTGAACGTTATAAGTATAGTACTGGTTCAGTTTCGACCAGGGGTTACCCTGACCACCTTTAGAGCCCTATACCTCAGAAGTTACTTTTCCGACAAGCGACTGGTTTTCTCAGACCACTACACATAACTTGAAACACAAATTAAACAAGTGCATTTAA
Source organism: Elysia crispata (assembly GCA_033675545.1). Classification (NCBI taxonomy): domain Eukaryota; kingdom Metazoa; phylum Mollusca; class Gastropoda; family Plakobranchidae; genus Elysia; species Elysia crispata. Next base: position 11,172 of record JAWDGP010006779.1, on the reverse strand, counting down.
TTTGTTTGACCTTCAAAATGAGTGACAGAAACTTATTTCTTTCCCTTGTTTAAGACATACAACAAATTTATTTCTTTTGGAACATAAGGAGTGTAAACGTAAATAAAACTCCCAGGAAATCAGTGTAAAATAAGATTGTAGAAAAGAGAATGTTGTACCACACATCAAATAAGTTAATAAGGACAATTGTTCAGTATGTTGGAATGGAAATACTGATGTAATTAAAAAAGGCATTTTTCCTCAATACATGCAACAGAATATTATCACCACTCAGTATAAGGACATTAATGATTTGGCTATTGCACAAAGAAAAAAGAAAAACATTTTACGTAAAGAAATGAGAACACTAAAAACACAAGGTTGTTTTTTTTTTTTAAATAAACTTAATAAAACATTAATTGTTCTATTTGAATAATTTATAACTCTGTTCAGAATGTCCCTCTGGAAGACATGGCATAAACTGTGCTGAAAGCTGCAGTCTTCACTGTGCTGGACCAAACAAAACCTGTTCTCATATCAATGGAAGCTGTGATGGGGGCTGTGATCCAGGTTACACAGGAGCTTCATGTGACAAGGGTTAGTATCTATAAAGATATATATATTTATATATATATATATTTATACATACATATATATATAATTATATATATATATATATATATATAATATATCTTCTTCGTATAAAGTAAGTAGATCATTTTTTCTTTCTATTCTTTTATTGAAAATGGTTATAAGACAGTTAAACATTTCTTTAAAAAAATGTCATTTTTTAGACAATAACAAAACAATGAACCTTTCCCTATCACATATCTACTAAATTAGAGTTGAAATAAACGTAGTTTCGAAGAAAAAAAATTTACAACATTATGGCGTTTATTGATTTTTCAAAGCTCAGTTTGGCATTTGCATCTAATGCACATGTTTTTAGATTTCTTCATTTGCTTTATTCTCTCTAGAGTATAATACCTATTTATATCTATTTTGGTATGCCCAATTTAAATGCAGTGAAAAAAAGTAATTTTGGAGGAAAATGGAAAAATAGAGGAAAGATTAAATTATACCTCTTGTGAAAGTGTCCTTTTTTCTCTTATTTTCCGTCTGTTTACCTGTTTGTCTGTTTGTGTTCCTTTTTTCTATTTCTCTCGGTCTCTCACACCATTTCAGTATTTCTTTCTCTTACATTCTCAGGTTTTTTTTTCATTTAAAGAGAAACAATCAACCAATTTACCTCATAAATCTTAAATTTTCTTTATATTTCTTTACAAGTAATACAAAACGCATACTTTTGTTAAGACCACAGTAGAATTTTTCTCTTTCAATTTGTTATTGACTTCATGTAAGAAAAGAAAAATTAAGCTTGTAACTTTGGAAAAGTTTTCTTATTTACCGGTAATTTTCTTACAAAACTATTATTTATAAAAGAATAATGTGTATTAACCCATTTTAATATCTCTTCTTTCCCTTCATCATATTTTTATGTAACACTCTTTAAGCTCTCTATTTTCTAAAACAAAAACATATACTTTATCACTAGAAATATAGGTCTAGTTCGTTAAAGACCAAACATTAGTATTCTCGTTTTATTAAGTTTGCTCTTGCTAATTTGCTAAAGGTAATACAAGGAAAGTATATCTTAAATGTCGAATGTTTCATCTTTTGCTAACAAATAGCATTAATCTTTTAAGGCGCATAGCGATGGCCGCCAGTAGCCCACGTTTTTATCCACAACGTTGATGTGATGCCAATCAACAGCGGTTTTGTGTATTATTTTAATACTTACCATGATACATTTAGAGTTTTTTCTAATATCTTGAGTTCCTAATTTGTTTATACTTATAAGCGTGGTGCATATTTCATCCTTTTCGATTTTTTTTCTTCTTATTTGTTGTTTTTGTTTAATTTTATGGGGACGCGTTAAATATTATTAAAAAAACTAAAGCTGTTCTCACCTTTCTGTAAATTTTTTAAATTCATTTCTTCCGATATTTTTTTTCCGTAGGAATCTTCTAAAGATCACCATTAAAACGGTATTGAACTTGAACAAAAGAATCTAAGGAGCTATTCTAAGTGCAAAATTCTACTCAATTCAGTTTTTGGATCTGTTTTAATAGACCTTGAGAATTAACCGTATAACAAACTTCTTTAATCTTGGTGCAAAACATGTTATGTAGGGCTTGCACAAACCGAAAAAATAAAGCGAGATTTTGAGTTTATATATCTGCCTTTATCTATATATCCCTCTCTTTCACACCCTGCCCGTCTGTTAAAGGCACATCCATCTAACATTTGTTGTCAATTTACTACCACATAAGGGTGAGAATAAAATTTGTTTTGAATAAAGGGTAACTATAAAAAGTTCAAATGAATTTTTAAAGCTCGATGTAGCATCTGAATCTGATGGACATGATTTCAGATTTCTTCATTTGTTTTGGGTTTTTTTTTTCACTATAGTCAAATAGCCTTTTTATATCTTTTATTTTTATCGAGCCCAGTTTCAAAACAGAGGAAGAAAAAGAATTTAAGGAAAAAGAGAAGAAAAGAAACAATTTACTTATCTCTTTTGTTATATTTTTGTTTTCTCTGTCTCTGTTTTTCCGTATCTTTGTCGTGCTAATTTTAAAGGAAAACATTCTTATAAACCTTATGTTTTCTTTATATTTCGTTATAACGCAAAAGCTTTATAAATTACTTTTAATGCCACAGTAAAACAGAATACTTTTTTTTACTTTTCTATCAGCTTGATCTGAAAAAAAAAAAACCCGATAAACTTGGTTTGTAACTTTCAAAATGTGTCTTTTCTGGTAATTTGCATTAGAAATATTTTTATATAACAAGGATGTGCTTTTAACCCATTAAAGTGTTCTAACTTTTTTTTTCTCCTTCTGAGTTTTTGTTTATGGTAACTTATAGCATTATTCTTTTCAGTACCGTATAAGAGTCCACCATTAACCCACGTTTTTATCAACCGCTTTGTTTTGATATCTGATGTGATCCCTGTGGTATTTTACTTATATTTCAATATTTTTTCGTGGTTTATTAAGAAGTTTTCCAATTATCATGATTCCTATTATTTATAGCTCATAATTTGATATATATATATATATATATATATATATATATATATATATATTGTATGTTCGATTTTTTTTCTCCTTAATTGTTGCTTTGTATAGGTTTCTGGGACACGTTATAATGTATGCAACAGAGTAACGCTTTTTTTCTTTGTTTATGTCACTTCAAAATATATTTTACTTTATTATTTTATTCGGATTTGTTTCCCTAGTAATCTTGTACAGATCACACGTTAAATATTTAGCACAATCAAATCATTGCGTGGCTATTACTGAAATAATTACATTTGTTTTTCTCTGCAATAGTGAATACAATTTAAACTTTTTTTTTATCGAGAAAGTCCATGTTGGTTTACCTAAGTTTATACATTATGTTACGGGTATAGCCTACAAAAATCATCATTTTGAAATTAGTTTATACCTAGTAACTATTCTAGTCAATTATATAAAACAAATTGATTACCAGTATCACTTATTTACTGTACATAGTGAGAAGATAACTTAACAGTTTATCTTTTTCGTCTTGAAATATGATAATGGAAGTATAAGTTTGCAGGGTGTACTCTAATGTAAGATAGGTTTTGTAGGAATTGCACTGCACTTGATAAAATTATAAAAAAAAAAGTTAAAACTACTATTTCCTTCATTCTTTTACTCCTTACCTATAACTTTCCCGTTCTCGCTCTGTCTTTTTTTTTCTCCCACACTCTCTCTATATCTGTCTTTCTATCTCTTTATTCTCTGCAAAAGTGGATAAAATGAAGCTCGTTTTATTCTTGTATCAATAATCTTTAAGCAGATTTATACAAGTGTTATTTAATGTTATGAAAACAATTAATTTTAATGTTATCTAACAGGTATACAAAAGCATCAATTTTAAAGACGTTTAAAGTTTGTAACAGTTAACGTTAAGATTTAAATACACTAACGTCAGTAGAAATTTATTTTTCAGTAATAGAAAACCGGTTCCCTATGGAAATATTTTTTTTTCTTAGCTGGAAATACATATTATAATTGATGCATAGGAATGTAATTTATCTATTATTTAATATATATATATATAAGAGCCGCTAATTTAAACTCAATGGTTTTATTTTTTTACTTACATTAGAATTTTTTGGAACAAATTTAAAAAATTTGCAGAAATATACCTTTTTTCATTTTTTTTACTGAAAAACGAAAATTTAATTGCAAACTTGTTTTATTAGAAGAGGTAAGTGAAATTTTAGTAATTAATAATTTACTGGTATTTTTTTGTTAATCATGAAATTGCTCAAAAAATACATAAGATGCCTTCTTTTTAACATGAACGCACACCTTATTCTTGCACGAGATTTGTATAATAATCATCAGCGAATTTTGCTGTAGGACGCTTCTGGCTATACGTTATAAGATAGTGAGGCATCTATTTAAAAAAAAACTTCACATGAGGGAGATTTCAAAACCCTCACCCATTTCATCAAGTCAGAACCATTTTAAAAAGAGTAGTTCGTGTATAAAAAATGAATTTTATAATAGTTTTAGCTTATGTTGGTTTTTTCTTCAATCGCAGTTATAAATGACCTTCTAAAACTCGAAAAATACGAAAAAAAAAATCGCCACGGTCTGTTGCATCCTTTTATTAAATGTCATTTTGGACACTTCAAAAAGGGAAATTTTTATAATACGTCGATCTTCGACAATGAATATTGAAATACTATTGAATTACAAATCAGAATTACATCAGAGATTTCATATTATTTTTTAACAACTCATCATTTTATTCGTTTACGATGTTTATCTTACCAAGTTTACCTTGAAAAAAAAATTGTGAGGATTTTTGGGATTAAATGCAAATGGACATATATTTGATATCAAATTTCTTTAACTTTCAATGAATTGGTGGTTTTTTTTGTTTGTTTTTTTTTTCCTTTTTTGTTTATGGCATTTGTTGAAAAAAAAATCAAAATATTACAAACCACAAATTAGGTAACGATTCTTCACAATATTTAAGCTATACAAAAAAAAAAAAATTAAAGCTCATTGATAGGATTAGTTTGAAAAAAAAAATGAATAGAATAGTGAAGGTACAAAATTCAGGTAATTTATAATTTATAATTAATATGTAATTAGACAACAAAAATACATTTTTTTTTGCATTCTTACTTTACTATTATATGTAATAACATCTATTTATAAAATATGTAGAAGTTGAAAAGTTCGAAAAAAACTGATAACAAAGACAGAGAAAAACGATGAATCTACCAAAAAAACATTTTTGTTACAAGGATGGAAATGTCATTGAAGAAAAAAAAATGCATTTTGAAAATATTCATGCAAGTTTTGGTGCGCAATTTTCTTTGAATAAATACTAAAATACGATATAAGTGGTTTAGAAAAAAGAAATAAAAAACACAATAAAAATATGCATTCGCATTCTCATTACTGTATAAAGACACATAGACAAAAACACAAAATAAACGTTCACAAATTTCAGAAAAGAACAAAACCTTTTTTTTTTCAAATAATTAAAAAAAAATTTTTTGTTCTAATTTTAAACTTTCTGCACTCTGGTCAGAATGTCCCTCCGGAAAATACGGCGAAAACTGTCAAAATAACTGCAGTACTCACTGTGCTGGAAACAAAAATGCATGTTCCCATATTAATGGAAGCTGCTCTTCGGGCTGTGATCCAGGTTACAAAGGAAAAATGTGTAAGCAACGTAAGTATCCAGGAAGAAATAGTGGTATTGATCACTTATTTACTTTACAAAGTGAGAAGATAACTTAACAGTTTATCGTTTTCTTCTTGAAATATCAGGACGAAAGTAAAAGTATCAGGGGTTTAATTTAATGTAAGATAGGTTTTGTAGGTGTTACCCTGCCTTTTCTAAAAGTATAAAAAGTTTAAATTACTATTTCCTTCATTCTTTATCTCCTTACCCATAACTTCTTCCGTTCTCGCTGTGTCTTCTATTCTCTCTCTCTAACTGTCTTATCTCTCTCTCTCTCTCTCTCTCTCTCTTTCTCTCTCTTTCTCTCTCTACTTCTCTCTCTGTGTGTCTCTGTCACTCTGTATATATATATATTTATATATATGTGTGTGTGTATTTCTATCCCTTTTTTCTGTAAAAGTGGATAAAATGCAAACTCGTTTTATTCTAGTATCAATAATCTTTTTGCGGGGTTTTTAAAGTGTTATTTAATGTTTTGAAAACAAACAATTTAAATTTTATCTAACACGTAAAACAAAAGCATCATTTTGAAAGACGTTTAAAGTTGGCAACAGCTTCAGTAAAGTCTGTAGATACTTTTTTTTTGTAATAGAAAACCGGTTCTGCACGAAATAAATTCCTCTTAGCTCGAAAAAAATATTAAACTTATTGCTTAGGATTTTTTATTATATATATATATATATATATATATATATATATATATATATATATATATATATATATATATATATATATATACATATGTTCGCTTTTTAAACTAAATGTTACATTTATCAGATTTTTGGAACAAATTTTACAAATGTCCAGGAATATACCCTTTTTTTTAAATTTTTGCTGAGAAATCAAAATTTCATTGCAAACTTGTTTTATTAGAAGAAGTAGTTGAAACTTCCTATTCTAGTCATTAAAAAAACTGGTAATTATTTCAAATCATTAAATTTCACAAAAGAAATACATGAGATACATTCATTTTAACATGAACGCACACCTTCTTCTTGCACGAGATTTGTATAATCATTACCATCGAAATTTTGCTGTAGGACGCTTCTGGCTATACGTTATAAGATAGTGAGGCATCTATTTAAAAAAATCACTATCGGGAGATTTCAAAAACCTCACCCATGCCATCAATTCAGAACTATTTTTAAAAGAGTACTTTGTGTATAAAAACGAATTTTATAATAGTTTAATCTCATGTTGGTTTTTTTCTTTCATCACAGTTATAAATGACTTCTAAATCTTGAAAAATACGAAAAACTGGCACGGTCTGTTGCATCTCCATATTTAATGTCATTTTGGATAATTCAAAATAGTAACTTTAAAGAAATATGCCCGTCTTCGACAATATATGATGGAATTCTACTTAATTGCAAATCAGAATTACATCAAAGATTTTATTTTTTTTAAACAACTCATCATTTTGTAACAAACTTTATTCGTTTACAATGTTTATCTTACCAAGTTTACTTTGAAAAAAATACAAGGATGTGGGCAGCGGTTTAGATTTTGTGATTAAATGGAAATGGACAGACATCGATATCAAATTTAATTAGCTTTAAATGAACTTTTGGGTATTTTTTCATTTTTGTAATTTGTTAAAGGCATTTATTAAAAACAAATCAAGATATTACAAACTGCAAATTTAATACCGATTCTTTACCAAGTTTGAGTTATACAAAAAGATTTATAGCTCACTGGTAAAAATAGTGTGAATAAAAAAATGAACAGCGAAGATATGGTACGAAAGAAACAGAAAATTTCGTCATGCATATTTTATTTTATAACTAAAATGTAAGAAGATGGCAAAAATACATATAATTTTAGTACTACGTTCTTTTTTTGCATTCTCACCATACTATATGTGTATTCATGTATATTTATAAAATTTAAAGAAGTTGAAAAGGTCGAAAAACTGATAACAAAGGCAGGGAAAAACTATGAATCTACCAAAGAAAATTTTTGTCACAGGGATCGAAAATGTCAATGAAAGAAAAAAATGCATTCTTAAAACATTCATGCAAGTTTTAGTGCGCAATTTTTTTGAATCAATCATAATAAACGATATAAGTGATTTATAAAAAAAAAAGAAATAAAAAACACTATAAAAATAATTGTGCTTTCGCATTCTCATCACTGGATCAACACACACAGACAGAAACACAAAATATGCTTTGACAAATATTACAAAACAACAATATCTTTCTATTAAATAATTTTGTTTTTTAAATATTTTTTCTTCTAATTTTAAACTTTTTGCACTCTGGTCAGAATGTCCCTCCGGAAAATACGGCGAAAACTGTCAAAAGAACTGCAGTACTCACTGTGCTGGAAACAAAAATGCATGTTCCCATATTAATGGAAGCTGCTCTTCGGGCTGTGATCCAGGTTACAAAGGAAAAATGTGTAAACAACGTAAGTATCCAGGAAGAAATAGTGGTATTGATCACTTATTTACTTTACAAAGTGAGTTGATAACTTAACAGTTTATCGTTTTCTTCTTTAAATGGCAGGACGAAAGTAAAAGTATCAGGGGTTTAATTTAATGTAAGATAGGTTTTGTAAGTGTCACCCTGCCTTTTCTAAAAGTATAAAAGAAGTTTAAATTACTATTTCCTTCATTCTTTATCTCATATTTTCTTCCGTTCTCGGTTTGTTTTCTATTCTCTCTGTCTAACTGTCTTATCTCTCTCTCTCTCTCTCATTCTTTCTCTACGTGTCTCTCTGTGTGTCTCTGTCACTCTGTATATATATATATATATTTTTATATATATATTTATATATGTATATATATGTGTGTGTGTGTATTTGAGTTTGTATAACTGCGAAAATGGGGCTTCACGTCAGCTGACGTGGAAATGAGGTCTCAAAAAAATTGGGGCGAAAATTTTGGAACCCAGTTTTTTTTAGTCGTATAGGGACTCGCAAAATGCCTAAAATGGGTATCTGAGTGGCGGGAAAGCAAAATCCCCATTTTCGATATCTTGTCGACATTTGTGTTTGAGCTCAACACGCTGTGATCTGTGTGTTTTAAAAGTTATTATACGCATCTAAGCCATAGTCATACAACGTTATAAGACATCGGCCCTGATTGGATATTAGAGTTACACATTGTCCAATCAGCGATGTCGTACTGAAACTACCCTCGGGTGTCGGCTCGCAAATTCGTACTTTCGTTTTTCATTCATGAAAGCTGTAAAGTGATCACTGGCGATCAGTTGATGACACCATCATTGACCATGCTCCCATCAGGGAAACGAATTACCTCATTTAAGGAGGCATTTGCAGCAGTTTTTAAAAAGTAAGATTGGATGTGGATTTAAACTGATTGAGTGACAGAACTGCTCTAGATACAGATCTAGATTAGGAACTTGAATTCTCTCGGTTTCTCAGGCTCGAACCGATCTGTATCTAGATCTAGATCTAGATGTAATAATCTGGATCTAGAAATAGAGATCTAGATCTAGAAAAATCTAGTTTTACATATCAGCTTGATCGAAATCTATTCTAGATGGAGATATTTAGATTTATAGTTTAGGTTTGGACCATCTAGATCTAGTTCTAAATTTCTAATTGTAATAGCCCCCACTCATGTACGGTTTGGGTATTATTCAGGGCCTAGGTGGAGCTCCCATAGAGCTTACTTACCATGAAACAGTAGATCTTAGTGTACTGGTATAGGCCTTCGTTAGTTTAGTTGAGACTTATTATAAAGTTGATGAGTAATGATGATTCTTGCAAAAAGATTGGGCCATAGATCTATATATAGGCCTAAATAGGGCCTAGTTACTTTGTCTGTTGGCAACAAAACCTTAAAGAGCATAAAAGTATAAAATTTTTCAAATTGAAACCAAGATGCTGTCTTAAATTTTCCCAAGTAAATACCTTTTAATTTACTACCTGTATTTTTATGCTAATGATGTAATAACAGCTGTTATACTGTAATAACCTTTATATTTATCTTGATTTACTGAAGCACTTTTTTTCATTTTAGGGGACAGGGTCATCCCTTGCGAGACAATCACAAAGGCTCCCGTGGTGAAGAGTATAAATCATGTCACACTCATGTCTCAGAGTCGAATGAATGTTCCTCTAAATACGATGTTCCTAAAAAGCAGCAGCACAGGTCAGTGATTACATAATTTTGTTTTAGAATTACTTAATTTTTTTAAAAAATTTTATCCATATTGCGGGCATATTGTATACAATTTTTCCTTTCTATTTTATCCTTCTTCTCCCACAAGTTGTTACATGGACTTGTTAAAAAAAATATATGAAGACTTGTATCAATTATCATTGAACTTTAAAAGGATGTAAAACAGATTTCGGTTTTTTTTTTCTTTATTATGTCATATTGCACAGCTTGCTCAGTTCTTTTCAAACTCTTTAATTTTTTTATAGTACAGCTAACTGGATTTTTGGAGTATTTGCTTCTATGCAAACGAAATCAATGCTGTGATTGAAGAATTTGAGATGGTAGGCCTATTTGGTGTATTACTATTAGTTTCATACTTTGGTAAGAGAGGCCTTCAAATTTTCTGTGATTATTAGTTAGCAATTTGAGTATGACAACTTCCTATACTGGCGTGTGTTTTTATTTCTTCTTAACAGTAGAGGACAAGATAAAAACTCCTCAATTGAACACCTTAAACCATCCCATGTTTTAGATGAAAGTTCCAGGGAGATTGAAGAGTGTATTCCTCAAAACCTTATTCGGTTAGTGTTTAACTTAAAATCATAATGTCTATAATTGTAAAAGAACTGCAGTCTACCGTCTGTGTCATTGTGGACAAAAATTGTTTTTCATTTTTTTGTGTGGAAAGATTTACTGGACCACTTTTTAACATGTTTGTCCAACCTGTCCCATTTTTTAAGTAGTCAATTTTAAAGAAAAAAATACAATGAGGAAGTCAACTGAGAATGTGTATTTAACTTTTTCTTATTCCTGAAAGGGGATAAAAATGATTTGACATTTTTGTACTGTACTGTACAATTGTTATATTGTGCATGCATTTGTTTTCTTAGATGCTATTTATTTATGACTTCATTGATGTATTGCTAGTATAATTCTGACTGTTTTCTAATAGAATCTTAATATTTGTTTCAATCCATGTATGAATTTTGTTTATTAGTTTTTTGTGTGGTTTAACATAAAAGTAAATTTTGTCTAATATAGATCTTGATTTAAGGACACACTTTTTTTTCTGAACCCTAGAGAACAAGGTTCTAATTCGGAAGATGGATTCTCCTCTGATGAAGAGTATAAACCATCCCACACCTCAAATGCAAGTTCCTCGGAGATTGAGGATGATCTGCCTCAAAAGCTGCAACATCGGTCAGTGTTGACTTTTAAATATTATCTTTATTTAAGTAGCCAATGTTAATTTATGT
>JAWDGP010006777.1:20000-81192 GCA_033675545.1 Elysia crispata | reverse complement strand
CTTAGTAACTAGCTATAGTTTGTAAATACGAATTATGTGAATGCATCCAAGAACGATGTAAACTTTACAGAAATAAATACTCCTACTTCCGGTTGCTAAAAACATGTCTCTTGGTCCTTTATCTTATTGTTTGTGAACCCACAATCTCGAACCATCACAGTGGCGACGAGGATGTTTCAGAAAACATTTAATCATTTACACATAAACAGTCTGTTCTTTGTCCCAGGCTGGTTATTTCTTTAAGGATATCCAAAATATCAATCTAGATCTAGACGTCTTGAGTCAATCCATTCAGCTCAAAACGTACTTTGAAACCTTTCATAGATTGTGACTTCGATCTAGATCTTCAAAAATCCTACACAATGCCCAAACCAGACAACTTTAATGAGGCTATAGAGTCTTTCACCAATTATAAAGAACGATTAGATGCCTATTTTCTGGCCAATGACATTGCTCAGGCCAAACAAAGTGTTGTTCTTCTTTCCGCATTGGGACCCAAAGTGTATGGTATTTTACGATCACTGACTGCACCAGACCTGCCAACGACAAAGTGTTACAACCAGTTGTGTCAGATTCTTCCTACACATTATTGCCCTAAGCCTCTAGAAATAATGGAAAGATATAAATTCCATAAGCGTAACCAACAGCAGGCAGAATCTATTACAGACTATATAGCTGCCATCAAGAAACTGTCTGAACACTGTAACTTTGGTGAGACATTCCTCACATCTCTACGTGACAGATTCGTCTGTGGTCTTAGTGATGTTGCCATTCAGAAACGTCTCCTTCAAGAGAGGGACCTGACTTTGATAATGCCACAAACATGGCTCTGGCTATGGGAACAGCCCACCATGACGCCGGAGAAATACAGGGATCAACATCTTCACCACTCCATGTTATGCCATCCATGCACCCCAAAAGAAAACATAAAGATCAGCAGTTTCCACCTTGCCTCTCTTGCGGCAAGACAAACCATAAACGCCAAGACTGCTTCTTTAAAGATGCAGTATGCAACACGTGCAAAAAGAAGGGGCATCTCAGCCAAGTATGTAGAAGAAAGAAAAAAAGGACAAACCAACAAAATCCAAAACCAAAATTAAATTATTCTAATAACGCTTTTCACAAGGTTCGTCAAGCACCAGTACATGAAATGAGCGAGGATCAGTTCACTTTAGATCTATTCAACTTTGACTCTGGTTCAAAAATTATTCGGAAAATCACCATGAATAAAGTTCCAGTACAGATGGAACTAGACACAGGCTCAGCGCTCTCCTTAATGACGATAACTGACTTTAAGTCTGTCTTTCAAATAGAACCCAAACTTACGTCTACGAATGTCAGACTCTGGACTTACACAGGGGAAATAATCCAACCTCTTGGCAAAACTTCAGTCAAAGTTAGCACCAACAACCAGGAGAAGCAATTAGACATATACATCCTGAAGAAGGGAAGCAATCCAATATTAGGCAGAGACTGGCTATCTCAGATTAAGATCGACTGGCCAGAAGTCAAGAAAATGGATCAGTCATACTATGATACAACCGCATTGCAGAAAAAATTCACAGAATTGTTTGCTGATGGAATTGGCAGAGTGAGAGATCATGAAGCAACCTTGAAATTAAAAGAAAACTCCGCACCGAAATTCTTTAAAGCCAGATCTGTCCCGTTCTCAATCAAACCAAAGGTTGAGAAAGCACTCGATGACCTTGAAAGACAAGGCATCATCAGTAAAGTTTCTCACAGCGATTGGGCCACACCCATTGTTCCAATCGTAAAGGCATCAGGTGACATACGCATCTACGACTTCAAAGTCACGATTAACCCAGTTCTTCAAACTGAACAGTACACCCTCCCAAGACTGGACGAAATGATCTCCTCCTTACAGCAAGGAAGGAAATTTTCTAAAATCGATCTACGGCAAGCGTACTTTCAACTGCCTCTAGATGAAGCCTCTAAGCAACTTACTACTATCAACACTAGCAAAGGACTATACGTCTTCAACAGATTGGTCTTTGGCATAACGTCATCATCAGAAATTTGGCAGAAAACTATAGACCAGGTTCTTAAAGGTCTGCAAGGAGTCCTCTGTAACCAAGATGATATGATTGTGTTTGGCAAGACAGATGAAGAGCACCATATAAATCTTATCAAAGTTCTTCAGAGACTTCAAGACTACGGAATACGTGCAAACCGTGCCAAATGCTCATTCTACAGAGATGAAGTCATCTTCTGTGGCATCAAAATAAGCAAAAATGGCCTTCACAAAACAGAAGACAAGATCAAAGCAGTTCAAGATGCACCAAAATCCACAAATAAATCAAACCTAAGGTCATTTTTAGGTTTAGCCAACTATTATCACAAATGGCTTCCCAATATTTCCACCATATCAAAACCACTGAACAACTTACTGCAGAACGATACACCATATAAGTGGTCAGACCAATGTCAAACAGCTTTCGACACCATAAAGAACATGGTCGCTTCTGACTTAGTGCTTACCCATTACGATCCTGAACTACCTCTGAGCCTTGCGACTGATGCATCACCTTATGGCATAGGAGCAGTTTTGTCTCATACAACGACCGAGGGAGAGAAACCAATAGCCTTTGCCTCGCGCACACTGTCGAAAGCAGAACAAAACTACTCCCAATTAGACAAGGAAGCTCTTGCTATCGTCTGGTCCGTAAAAAAGTTCTTCTTCTACACCTGTGGTCGACATTTCACTTTGATCACTGACCACCAACCACTGAAATACATTTTCAGTCCAGACAAGGGCATTCCGGCCATGTCAGCGGCCAGACAACAGAGATATGAAGCATTTCTCTCGGGATTTGATTACTCGATTGAATATCGCACCTCCAAAGCGAATGCAAACGCTGACAGTCTTTCCAAACTTCCTCTGAAGGATCAAGGGGAACAGAAGAAGATGCGAATGACCTCTTTTACAAAGAAGTATTGGACTCAGCTCCTGTCAGTCCAATCACTATCGCAAGAGAATCACGACATGACACTATTCTATCTCAAGTTATTAACTTCAAAAAAAATGACGGCTGGCCAAACCAGATATCTGTGGAACTAAGAAGCTACCACAACATACGACAGGAACTTACAGTTCAACAAGACTGTCTCTTGTGGGGATACAAAGTTGTTCCACCATCCAAGCTACGCCCATCAATCCTACAAACGCTTCATACTGGACACCTAGGTATCGCAAAGATGAAAAATCTTGCTAGAAACTATGTCTGGTGGCCTGCTATGGACAAGGACATTGAAATGATCGCCAAAAGCTGCAGTGGATGTGCCATGTCACAGCCTGATCCACTTCACGCACAACTTCATCCATGGCAATGGCCTGAAAAACCATGGCAACGGATCCACATTGATTTTGCTGGACCCTTCATGAGTTCCATGTTTCTCATAGTAGTGGATGCTCATTCAAAATGGACTGAGATCATACCAACATCGAGTACAACATCATCAGCTACAATCAATATTCTAAGTACCATATTTGCAAGATTTGGCCTACCAGAACACTTGGTCTCTGACAATGGTGCACAATTTACATCAGAAGAATTTGCAACTTTTGTCAGGAGCAATGGCATCAAGCACACCAAGACAGCGCCGTATCATCCTGCAACTAACGGACTTGCAGAACGCATGGTTCAAACGTTTAAGTCAGCTATGAAATCAGCTGAAGACGACAAGGGTAATGTTTACACAAAACTTGCCAGATTCCTACTTGCCTATAGAAACTCACCTCACTCCACGACTGGTGAGACCCCAGCATCTCTCATGTTTGGAAGAAAGCTCCGAACCAAAATTGATCAGGCACTCCCTGATATCAAGACGAAAGTGTCATCCAACCAATCAGACCAAGTCAAGTCTCATTCACAAGCTGCACTGCGTCTCTTTAACATTGGAGATAAAGTTCTCGTTAGAGACTACAGACAACACCAGAGATGGCAACATGGCACTATTTCTGCCCAAACTGGATCTCGCAGCTATGAGGTGGAGATTGCACCTGGAGTGATCTGGCGACGGCACTGTGACCAAATAATTCACACATCATCAAGCACCAGCTCTTCAACATCTCCAGAGCCCATCCTGCTTCCTATTAATCCTAATCTTCAACGCACATTTGTGCAAAACCCAAGTTCAGAGGCAAAATCTCCGCCAACTCCACCTCAGACCATGCTTCCTCCCATGGTCAACGATAGGGCTGAGCAAGAGTCCTCGCCCTCACCCTCGCCCCCTGACACACAGTCTCGGGTACACAATCACACTACACGCACTAGAAGTGGTCGCGTTGTCAAAGTTCCCGCCAGATACACAGACTAGGCATGTTTTATTACAAGGGATGTGCAGCGACCACTAACACATTGTAACACACCACATTTTTTTTACACTAATTATTTATGTCCATTAAGCTACTAGAGCTTTCGCCAAAAAGGCTCTTCTATTAGTTTCTCTTTTGAATGATTAAATTTTTCAATCACACTTATTCCGAGCAACGAATGATGTCTCAAGTCCAAGTTTACTTTGAACTTTGAACATTATCCTCCCATGGACATTTTATTTAATTTTAAACCTATCAATATCAAGTTAATTTCTATGTTATCTTTTGATACTGTTTATTAAATTTAATTAAAAATATGTACTTGAATGATAGACTATATTCTATAACTTTCAACACTCCAAGTAAAAAGTTAATTCACTATTATTTTTCTTTTAACCCATAATAAAGAATACTTACATGTTCTTAAAATATTACAGTAAACTAATTAAAAAAAAAAAATGAATGACATGTACAACCAGGTGTATACTTTATGTAGGGTATCATTTTTTTTTTTTTAGCGGAGAAGAGAGGATATGTGATGTATTGTGCATTATTTCTTAGTAACTAGCTATAGTTTATAAATACGAATTATGTGAATGCATCCAAGAACGATGTAAACTTTACAGAAATAAATATTCCTACTTCCGGTTGCTAAAAACATGTCTCTTGGTCCTTTATCTTATTGTTTGTGAACCCACAATCTCGAACCATCAAATCATCATCATCATCATTATCATCATCATCATTATTATTATTATTATTATTATTATTATTATTATTATTATTATTATTATTATTATTATTATTATTATCATTATCTATCAATAGTGCCTCAGACTCCCATGCTTTCTATATGACTTACTCTGAATTTCTCAAAAGAATTCTTTATACAAAACCATGATACCAAATTAATTATTTAAGCTAAATAAAATTGATGCAATGAAGGGAAAAAATAAATACATTTTCACTTCTCTAACCAAGAAAAAGTAAAAAAAATGTGGCTCTAGTCTCTACGCAAAACTGCCCAGAGGGGCGGTACTTTGAGACTTAGTCTGCCTGCCGCGGAAGTCGATTTTGTTAAAAAAGAAAATGGAAAAAGAATAAAACTGTTGAAACTTTTATGAACCATTCATGGAAACAGTGGTATGAATATTTTATGATTAGGCAAAGCGAACGTGATGCACTGTTCTCTAATTGTGAATTAAGAATGAGAGCCAAGTATGAACAAGACTGGGACATTTTTTTCTCTGAAAAACTAAATGAAGGAACTCATACACGCAGGAGAAAGGAAACACTGGAGAATTACTATTTTTCTCACGTCTTTATTGAAACAATAGTTAGCTATGGTGCTGACAGTGGTGTCGGTGAAAACAAAATCAATGATCCACAATAACAAGGTGCAGCTTTAATGGCGAGAAATGGTGCTGTTTACACAGGATAAAGACTCAACGGTACATTGATTTCGTAAAACTTGGCCAGTTCAGGTTCATAGGTTGCTTTTTTTGTTTTTAATAAGTCAAGAATTCAAAAATCAAACTCGTGCCAATATGGCTGTAATTTAGATCTTTACCAACACGTAATATCTCTTTTTTTAAATGGTGTTTGACTTCGTACTTAGCGTTGAGAAACCAATAAGATTCGCTGTATTTGACAGAG
This sequence comes from Elysia crispata, assembly GCA_033675545.1. Lineage (NCBI taxonomy): Eukaryota > Metazoa > Mollusca > Gastropoda > Plakobranchidae > Elysia > Elysia crispata. Next base: position 75,200 of record JAWDGP010006777.1, on the reverse strand, counting down.
GTAAAACATTGAAAGTGATGCGCCTAGAAATTAGTGACTTCGCTCTAAAAATCTCACATTTCACCTAAAATACCATCACACTTTATCATTGCTACTCGTTGTTCTCTCTCTCTCTCTCTCTCTCTCTCTCTCTCTCTCTCTCTCTCTCTCTCTCTCTCTCTCTCTCTCTCTCCCTACTTCGCTCTTTATGGCTTTCTTTTCTCCTTCTTCACTCTCTTTCTCTATCTGCATGCCATCCACTGTCGCTTCTCTTTTCCCTCGTTCTGTTTTTTGATCACCTCTCTCTCTCTCTCTCTCTCTCTCTCTCTCTCTCTCTCTCTCTCTCTCTCTCTCTCTCTCTCTCTCTCTCTACTTTACTTGTTTCACTTTCATTCATTACATCATTCCTTTTCTCTATTTGCCTTTTCCTATTTCAATATGAAATATAATACTATTGCAAATAATAATAGGATGGCTAACTTCTTTTACAATCATAATATTAATAGACTGATTCAATTACGAGATTAGTTTTCCTCAAAGAACCATTTCTATTTTGGACTTTAAAAAAATGGTAATCACATTGTGCCATGCAAAGTTCATGCTGTGGTTATTGTCCATTACTTTACACTACTTCAACACTTCACTATTGCATAAGATCAGGAAACTGATTGCTATAATAGAGGAATCAACATTAACCTTTCACTAAATGTAATTACCTCGCACATGCAATGATAAACAACAAGAATTCCGCGTGGTAAGTGAGTTACATCTGTTTGGGTTTTGGCTGGCCTGGTGCAATAGATCGCTTTCTCTTCCTACCACCGCCTTTTTTCGCAACGTGCTGTTGAGGATAATCACATAATATTCTAACAATTTGGAGCTTTTAACAGGATACTGTCGACACGCCATCGTGTGATTTGTAATCAAAGCTAAAGATTCGGACCCTTTCGTTCAAGCCCTTTTGTAAAATGTTCCAAAGGTCAGTATTGCCAAACATTCAGCTGCCATTCAACTCAACTGTGACTCTTACCTTGCAATTGTTCTTTGACAACTCAAATCGAAAAATGACTACTTCATCACTGTTCGGTATGGGAATGGATTCCTAGGATAGTAAAAAGATCAATGGCGGAAGGATTCACGCTCCTGTCAGGCTACAGCTCTTCACCGTCCTCAACGAGAATCGGTTGTTGGTCCCAGCTAAAACACAAACATTTGTCCCATTATACGACATTAAGTAGGATGGATGCATAAAACACGACTAAATGTTACAAAAGCCATTGCATATTTATACTTTTGGTATAGAATCGTTGTTATCGATTAGGTCAGTTTTAAAAATGTTGAATTTTCGTATAAAAAACCCACCTGTCTCGCTCTATGTTGACTGACATTTCGCACAAAATAAAAGCAAATACTTTGCTTTGCATAATATTTAACGCATTATTTATAAAAAAGAATCAACACGTGGTTATTATTACTTCTCTGCACGAATATTCAGTTTATACGAGAGAAGCAAATTAACAAGCCCCATATCCTTTCTTCTCCTGGGAGTTTCATTTTTATACAAAGTCACTTGAATTCAGAATATAAAATGTAATATAAAAATCACATGACATCGTTACTAGCTCAGTGGGTTTAAACAACAAATCTTTTATATACATCAACTTTCTCATGAAAAATAAAAAAGAATGGAAAAAAAATGCTTTTCTCGTCCTACTCTTCTTTATACTTTCGATTCCGAAAAGTAAGTAGCTTCACAGAACACCTCTCCCTATATTCAACGTGGATACATATGGATTTTAATAGAAGTTCTATGCATAATCAGCTTAAATGAGTTAGAAAAGTCATGAAATCCTTCAATACTTCAATACCTATTTCACTTTGTAATGGGAAGTTCAACAAAATTTTGCGTCTTTTACAGTTAATATTATCCCAATATCATTCAAAAATGAGACTTGGATTTACCTGTAGGCAGAGCAATCTGTCGTCACTCATGCAAGATTGAAAGTAAGCTTCTTCTAGGAAATGAAATTTTGTTCCTATTCTTTTCATTTTCGTAAACTATTGCACTAGAGCGTTTACTGATGAACGTATTAACAAACACCTCGCTACAGTAATAGCTGGTGTCACCCACAGTTGCCAGGTTTCAGTAGGATAGATAATGCGCACACAGGTATGTACTGATTGGGAAAACATATAACGGGGCAATCGATCTACCCGACAATATTGTGTCCATGACTCACTCTTATATGAAATGTTTATAACATTTGAATCTGTCTGTCTGTCTGTCTGTCTGTCTGTCCCTCTCTCTCTCTATCTCTCTTTCTCTCTCTCTCTCTCTCTCTCTCTCTCTCTCTCTCTCTCTCTTTCTCTCGTTCTTGTTGTCTGTCACTCTCTCTCCAAAATGCAAATCCTACAATTTCAAAATTTCATATCCCAAATTTTTATCCATTAGATATGTATAGTCTACTTATGAGACCTTCATCGTGATAAGAATAATAGATTTCTATTCAATTCAATGCTCGTACATTCCAAGAATTCATTTCTCAGTTAAATTCCCACCCAACAAGTCTTTACCAGTAATAATGTTTGCCTCTAATAATGCTGATGTAACCCACCGACCTGATGGCGTCACTGACGTTGAATCTGCAGTGTAGATAGCAAACGTAACTCCTAAAAACATTTTGAAATCGGAATCGAGGTCGATAAAATCTGGGTTCAGTTTCCAGCCATTAACAATGAACTCCATTATGTCATTTTATTCCAAACTTCTAATAACCTCTGAGGGTCACATCCGGTTGATGGTTGAGTTCTGCTCGCAGCTGTTGGCCCGGCTGTTGCTCCTGCTGGGCAGACTTGACGTTTTGGCCAGGGACTGCTGATAACTGTATAGCTGCTTCTCCAGGGCGTAATTCTCCGCCTGCAGTGCCAGGATTTCCCGACTAGAAAGAATTTGGAAGCAAACAGTGATAGACTTATAGAGACACAAACAAAAAATTAAATATCTCAAAACAATTAAAGCTGATTTCAGCCTTCTTCAGAATTTGTAAATGGTGTTTTTGATGACGAGAACAATACTTTAAGCGTTCAAAATGTAAGAAATCTTGCAGACTTTTTCACTGATCTGAATCTTTTCTTTCGGTCCTTTCTAACACTTGCAGGTCTGTTAGTATATTTATAACCATCTCGCTTTATCATCCTCTCTAGAATGGAATGTTTTCTACTCTATTCATTTTGTGAGTTTCATGTTACGCATTTTATGACAAAGTGAATCTCTAACTAGCGGCAGAGTTTGGAGCACTTCAACAGGCGGGTCATTGATAGGTAAAAATCTCCTTTTCAGACGGAAGGCGTCATTTTTCGGTATTTGCTCGTGCTGCATTATTGTACAAAATAATTCTCGATGAAACGGCTGCCAACAGCCATGGCTGTCTGGATGTTGACAAGATTTAGGGAAAGACTTGAATGGTTTCAGGACTTTCCACAAGTAAATATCGATACAGAGATGAGTTTATTTCATAACTTGCTCTCACATGTTATAAAGGACTAATAGCTGGGGACGTTTTTAGATGAAGAAGCGTTCTAGAAACATACCGATATTATGATCAATTAAACATAAAATTCGATTCTTGAAGCATACCGAAATTGCGACCAGTCGAATATAAAATTAGATACATCTTACGACGTACTCATGTGTATTACTGAGTTTAAATGTTTGGTATGAATGTGAAACTGACTGAGAACTGGCATGAGATGCCACTTTTTTTTATACTAACTGTGCATCTGATGTACTCTTTTGATTTGTATACATTTTTAGATTGTTTGATCCTATGCTTCTTTTAAATCCATTTCGAAATAATCCCATGTGAAATTTAAGCTGTCTTCATATTTATTGCTTTTTTAAAATACCTTCATCATTTTCTTCAATAAATAAAACATTTTGACATTACTATCATAATAAGTACACATTTACTTGAATTTTGAAGATATTCTGCCGAAAATTTAATATTGTTGGGATATCACTTTTTTTTAGCATGAACTTCTTTTTGGTTCACTAACTTTTATTTTAAGAATGGGCTCTAAAAATATAGTGATGAAAAAATATAGAAAGATTATCTAAACTAAGCCGATTTTTTTAAAAACTAAGCCTCTGTGTTGACCGGAATACATGGATGGCTCACAGCCTGAATAAGGTCTAGCCGGCCTAAATTAAATTTGATTTGTAGAAAGCATAACGTTTGGCAAAACAATGGAAAAGGCAGGAACAATAAATATCCTTCACAGACTCTATTAATCGAAAATCTCTTGATATGGGATCGCCATATTGCTTGCCTGCTTGCTTCACTATTCTTTTTTCAAGCGCAAGCAGTGATCTCAGGACAGACTCTACGTTTTAGAAAACCAGCTCAAAAGCTAAAGTTCAACCAAAAGAGCAGAGAGGCACTTAATCAGTCAGAATACTTGAAAGGGTTCCTGAGAAAAGTCGTAAGATAGCACAGACTTATCTTTCGGGTCCTCCCTCAATCTAGACAGGGCAACTGTTTATCTTGCCATAAAGGAAAAAAAAAATCCCAACAGCTGAAGTGTCTTTTAAATGAATAGCGATAAAGAGAACCAAAACATTCAGTTCAAACAGTTCGTGCATTAAAAATAAAAACCACAATTACATTCAGGAGATCTTCAGGGTCAAAGATCATATAAAATCTAAAAACAAAAAACAAAAACGAAAAACAAAAATGAAAAAAACAGTCAAGATTGGGCTGTTAAGAGAGCTATCTAAGATTTTCTAATCATTCTTCAGACTACGCACGTTACATCCTAGTCTACTTAAGTTATTTTCATCCCTGATTTGTGTGAACATATTGTTTTAGTTCCGCGGAATGAAGATAATAGAGAAGCTAAAAATAAATAAAAAATAAATAATCCTTATTTTTGCATGATTACGACTTCCCATTTTCTCATTAACTCTATCTTCGGTGTCTTGTTTACCAGAATAAGAACACATGGAAAAATAATGATGCCGTGCGCATTTGCGACGATTCCCATGGTTTATAATAAGTGATATCATCTTCGACAGTGACAAGGAACAAAATGTGTTCTACCCTTACTATTCTGCACTGTCTTAGGTCCTGAAGTACGTGGTTTATAATAAGTGATATCATCTTCGACAGTGACAAGGAACAAAATGTGTTCTAACCTTACTATTCTGCACTGTTTTAGGTCCTGAAGTACATGGTTTATAATAAGTGATATCATCTTCGACAGTGACAAGGAACAAAATGTGTTCTACCCTTACTATTCTGCACTGTCTTAGGTCCTGAAGTACGTGGTTTATAATAAGTGATATCATCTTCGACAGTGACAAGGAACAAAATGTGTTCTAACCTTACTATTCTGCACTGTTTTAGGTCCTGAAGTACATGGTTTATAATAAGTGATATCATCTTCGACAGTGACAAAAAACAAAATGTGTTCTACCCTTACTATTGTGCACTGTTTTAGGTCCTGAAGTACATGACTTATAATAAGCGATATCATCTTCGACAGTGACACGAAACAAAATGTGTTCTACCCTTACTATTGTGCACTGTTTTAGGTCCTTAAGATCATGGCTTACGATAAGCGATATCATCTTCGAAGGTGACACAAAAAAAGATGTGTTCTACCCTTACTATTCTGCACTGATTTAGGTCCTAAAGATCATGGCATATAATAAGCGATATCATCTTCGAAGGTGACACAAAATAAAATGTGTTCCACCCTTACTATTCTGCACTGTGTTAGGTCCTGAAATTCTGGCTTATAATAAGCGATATCATCTTCGAGGTGACACAAAATAAAATGTGTTCTACCCTTACTATTCTGCACTGTTAAAGGTCCTAAAGATCATGGCATATAATAAGCGATATCATCTTCGAGGTGACACAAAATAAAATGTGTTCTACCCTTACTATTCTGCACTGTTAAAGGTCCTAAAGATCAGCGATATCATCTTCGACAGTGATACAAAACATCGCGTGTTTTACCCTTACTACTCTGCACGGCTATGGATCCTGAAGTGCATGACCCCCAATTTTTTAAAGTCACACATCATTAATGTTGAACATAGTCCACACTTCTACCCGAAATAGAGTTTTGATTTGTTCATTTGCTCCAATTCTCTCCTGGCCTTCTTTCACTTTTCAAAACAAAATCAACCAGCCGAATTGTAATAAGAAATTCAAAATAATTGAAAAAGGAAAATCGTGCAGCTATTCACATCTCTAGACTCTTCTTTGTACAAAATGTGGCCAGTTTTCTTAATCACAGGTATCACGCAACTATACAAGCCTTAAGGTCTTTTTGACCAGGTTTAGGTGTAAGTCGCGCCTTTCACACAAAAATGAGCGAGAAATACTTTATAATGCCTCAGTTGGGGCGGCTGAAAACAGGGTTGACGTCATGCTCTATCACTGAGTAATGAAAAAGGTATTTTCAAAATTCATCAAATATTACTTATTTAATAGTGTGGTATATCTATGCTTTGATAAATAATAACGAATAGATGAGACTGAATGGAAATTCATCCACACGAGAGATAACCGCTCTGTGCAATCCTTGCTACCATCGAACATTTAATTAACTAGTTTTGCTTTCTACTTACGACATCTGGTGCTTGTGGAGACGAGTGACGTCATCAAGACTTGTGTAGTTTGGGTTAATGAGAAGATGGGAATCCATCCATTCGATGTGTAATGTCATTTTTCGGTCTTCTCCATCTAGATATGGGCACTCTGGTTCTTTCAGCTGAAAAAAAACACCGATTGTTTTTAGAAAATAAATAATGCCTTCATTTTGTGTCTTTCTTTTTCTATACCTGCTACATCTATTCCTCCTTCTGTTCTTCCGACCAGCTGTGCTAGTGCAATCAATCAATCAATCAATCGGACAATATAAATGTTCCTAACTTTTTCTATTTTTTTTTATCAACGTTTTTGTTTTCCTTATCTTCATGTCTATTTTAATGCTAAAGTCTCCAAGCCCTGCCTATTACTTGTTTTTAAATGGCGGTATGAGTTTCGTTTCTTATTGATTCTCCAAAACAAGTTGCAGCAATCTCATATTTCAGTTAAAGCTGCTAAATGATTGGTGCTCTTCTATAGTTTACATGGAGAATAACACATATCTAGAGTCGTAATCAAAGAATGTTAAAATATGAGCTTATCATGAGGCCACAAAATGAAACTGAATGGTTCAAGGCATGTTTCAAAGTTGTCAACTGCATAAAAAACATGTTATTATTTTTAAAAGAGCGAACGGGACAAGGTTTGAATTTAACATCTCCGAGAGAAGTGAGGGTAACAAATTGAGAAATCCGTGGGAAATGGCAGACTTGTAACTGTTTTATAAAGATGGAATTTATATATGAGAAAAAGAAAAGAAATAGAAAATGGGAGAGAGATGAGTATTATAAGAACCCGAATCCATAAGATATAGAAAATAAGTTACCCTGGGAAACAAGACAGATAGAGAGATTAAAAAATTATATAAATGAAGAAAGCAACAGAGACAAAATGAAAACAGAAAGAGCCTGCTGAGGATAAAGGGACAAAATATAAAGAAAAGAAAGAAAAAGGAGAAACAGGTAGTGAAGGATACAGAGAGAGAGAGAGAGAGAGAGAGAGAGAGAGAGAGACAGAGAGGGGGGGGGTGGGTGGGGGGGGATAAGTACTCTAAGATAAAAACTGTATTCTTTTATTTACCCATTCTTATGAATAATCCTTCCAACTACTGACATTGACTCGCCCATCTAATAGGCTGGAACCAGGTGTCCACTCGCACACACACCTCCCCTCCTACATCGACACTGTAAGTGTGTAAGTGCTTCAGGCAATCACGAATATACTGATCCCCCCATTCACCAAAGTTGCCGAGGGAAAAGGGGGTGGGGGGGGGGAACGGGCGGAGAAAAGAGGATTGATGGGAGAATCTGGAAACCTTGCACTTTCAGCTTTCGTGCTTTTAAATTATGTCTAAAAAAATTTGCAAAAAACTAAAAAAAGTAAAAAGAAAACCTGTATGCCATAAGTGTCTTGAATGCTGACATTTTCGAAAATGTCGAATGACAATAATTCATTTCCTTTTTGAGCAGCATGAGATATGTTTTCCAGCATTTTAGAACAATGGAATTTACATTGAGATTTCATATTATGTCTGAATCATACAGTAAGAAACGTAAACAACAAAATTTCCTTCAAATTCCAAGTTTATTCCGCTTACTATGAACATTTTCAATGAGAAAAAAATTCAGATTGTAGAATTTGTTATTTCCAAGGTCAGTTTCCATTTCGTAATTAAAAAGTATTTTTTTTTAACTAATAGGAAGCTAAAATGTACAGACAGTACACAAAATATCTTTTTTTTTTATTTTGCTACATCCTCCTCATAATAGGGCTTCTTTGAAATAAAGATCTCACTCAAGTTCACATTATTTATATCGCGTTATTTAAAACTTGACAATAGAAAACGAGAAATGGAAGGACTGCTCGCCTATGCATCAACATTTTTTTATCCATTTATCTTGTCATAGAATTGATTCTACATATCGTTGAGTCGTCCATTGTTAACGTATTCAATATTATCATGCACGGTCGGTGCTGGTAATCGAAGTACATAAATCTACTCCAGAGAACCTTTAACTTGTATAAAACCAATTTCTCTCTCCTGCAAGAAAGCTTCATAACTATGTTAGGAATTAGATTAATATTCCTTCCAGGATCTCGTGACATGTATACAAATGCCCAATTTTAACCACGCGTGCCTACTGATTCATACATCCGAAATAAACTAATTTATTTCTTTCACTTGGCATTTTATTCTTATGATTTTTTCCCTAATTTTTAAACATTTCATTGCACATCAAAATTGACCACGCTCGATAATGCAGAACTTATCCAACGAGACGCCAATGCGAGCAGCAGCAAAGCAAGTTTCCTGTAGATCAAGGTAGGTTTCTCACCAGGTGACTGCTTCTCACCTCATAGCCAGCAAGTGCACAATTTGTACTCGGGAGGACCACCGTGAACTAACAAAGTCGGACTGGTGGATCAATATCAATGGTCCATCATGGTCATCGTTCACACAGTTAGCAGCACACAATAAGTCCAGACAGCGCAAGCACTTCATTGACGCGAAAATGTTTACCTGACCAGTGCTTCAAGATGAGTAAATTTTGCCCAAAAGTAAGCGCATGCTTATAACTCACTCACGGGAGGTGCAATGACGAGAGGACATTATACTTTCTGAACGGGAACATTTTTTTAGTGACACCAAATTACATAATTTGTACTACAATGGCTTTCCAGTAGACTTTTTTTTAAAAGTTTTGACTGATATGATTTAACATTAGTAGTTTTTACTCCGTTCAACCCAGCCCTTCTTATTTGAAGTCCTTGTCTTAAAGAGATACAATATGGCCAAGATGTTATCACCATTTTACGCTTCTGAATAACAAATAAGAACATTTTTCTTTTTCTCTTCTCTCACAATCATACTTCTGCGACTAATAAACCTTTGTTTCTAATGACAATCAATAATTACAAGTATATTTCCTGCTTCTGAAATAGTTATCTAGCATCTTTCATATAATGATCTCTCCCCCCCCCCCATACACACATACACACATAGACAGCCTCTAGAAACCCATGAGTAAATGTGTATTACCACATTATCCAGTCGTTTCAATCAAGTGTATGGGGCAGAAACCTCTAAATACCCCTACTTCTCCCTAAAAACATACTTTTTTTCCCACCAAGGAGAAAAAAGAAGGGGAAAAGGTTTTTTCCAGGCAAAAGTCCGATCCAGAACCACCTCCAGACAATCAGGCCGTCCCAGACACCCAGAGCGCAACTATCGATCTAAAAACCTGTGGAGGGCAAGTCTTGGGAAAATAGCCACACATCTGTGGACGAGGCCAAATCAAATTCAAATTGATTTGAATAAAGATAGGAGTTAAAAAAAAATACAACCCAGAGAAGAAAGTAGGCTTTGACTTCCGGAAATTAACTTGGAATGAAAATAAAACAAATAACATAACGACACACCCAAAAAAAAGAAGCAACAAAAACAAAGAACAAAACAAAAACAATCAGAAAAATATCAAAAATGGTTAAGTTATAGATAGTAAATTACTTTGCCTCCATAATTAAATTTGTAGCTGATCAACTTAATCATCCATTTGAGAACAATTAGAAACAAAAACAAAGAACGGTTCCCATTCTCCAATTTGTAGGAGTTTTAAGGACTGGTTTCCTTCAACTGCATTAAAAGTTAACGAAAATTGATATAACCCAGAGAGATATAGCCTTGACATACAGCTATTATCTTTGAATGATGCACCAGAGCCAGTTGAACGTATGTACGGAGTAACTAGAGAATCAGCAGTATGAAATGTGAATGTTATTCAATTGTTTTTTTTCTTCAATAGAAATTATCTGAGATATGATGGGCAAAGAAATAGGGGCATAAATCTCACTATGTAGATCGGTGTAGATTGATTAATAAATGAGTAGAAATGCACCGACACATTGCAGAAAATGTCAAAGCTTACGATCGACGAAAAGTTTCTTTTTTCCTCTCTGTTTCTTAAACGTGAAGCTCGTAATAAAGACATTTAATGATTTTGAAACTCAGTGACCTGGTCTGGGATTGAGCTGACACTTGATCTAAGCCTTCCCACCACACCACACTGAGGTGGCTGGAGAATTCCGTTTGTTCAGCTGACTGGAGGCGGGGCGGGAGAACAGGAAATTGGGGAGGCATTCGCAGGTTAAAAATTTAATGTATTTTCCAATGTATCGCCACTTCTTTTGTAATCATTAGCTGCTGTCTTCTAAAAACGCATAAAGCTAAAGAACAATATTTGGAATGACATTATCAACTTTTCTTATTTTCAACGTTCATCTTATGTGCCTTAATATCTCTCTCACTCTCTCATTCATTGTATTAATTGTATCTCTGTTGAAAAACGCTCTTTCCGCTATATCTTTCTACTATCTGACTAACTGACTGTCTGTCTGTCTGCCTCTCTCTCTCTCTCTCTCTCTCTCTATCTATCTATTTATATATCTCTATCTCTCTCTCTCTTTTTCTGTCCATCTCAGAGCGTGTCTGTTCTCCACTCGCAGCCAGCCAACCATTCGAGCTGGCGAGTCAATGTCAAGCGCGAATACTCTCGAGGTTCACGCTCAGACAGGTTATTGACCAAACTGCAGATACAATTTGGGATGTGGACCGTGATCATATCGTTCCCCTTCCATCTCTCTCTCTCTCTCTCTCTCTCTCTCTCTCTCTCTCTCTCTCTCTCTCTCTCTCTTTGTAATACTCACTATTTACTCTTTCTTTTTCTCTATATTTTTCTCTCTTAAGTTGTCCTCTGCTCACTCTGTCTCTATCTATCATTCATTTTTAAGTTTTCTTCCGCTCTCAAAATCAGCCCTTTCATTCAATGATGTGCCTTCATTTTTCCTGGCTGAAACGTCTCTAGTTTCAGACTACAAATTGCAAAGCAGAAAAAATGATTTGTTAGGAAAAATGGAAACTGGGTCGTTATTTAAAAAAAAATCATAAATGCAGCATTTGTAATCGCTAATAAACTTCGCAGCTCGAGCCTTTTCACAAGCGGTTAAAGAGAGTAAAGACACAGAGAGAGAGAGAGAGAGAGAGAGAGAGAGAGAGAGAGAGAGAGAGAGAGAGAGAGAGAGAGAGAGAGAGAGAGAGAGAGATAGATTAAATTATACGTGGGCTTAAGAGAAACAGGAACACACTTTGCAGCATCAAAGCTTTTATTGAGAGCTAAAGAGTTTTCGACCTTTAATCGAAATTTGTTTTTATTTGCCTTTCAAAAAAAAATCATAAAAGCAATAGATGTGAAAAAATAGAAGACTTGAAAGGAATCTTGATATCCTGACAAGCTTCCAGGGAATGCTAGCGGCTGAGAATTCTGAACAGCTAAATCTCATTGTCAGAATCGAATTCCAGACCTTTGTCTATTTTTACTAAATCTTTAACAGCTCTGTATTATCCAGCAGGGATTTTGTTTGTTTTGCAGAAAATTCTTACAATCTTAAGGATGAGATATATCGATTTTTTCACTGTCTAAAATCAAGTCTATTTATTTAAACTGAAAAATTTTAAGAGAACAAAAGTGTCCAAATTGTTATTTTTCAAACTTGATCCTTTGCTTTTCAAAAATTTTGTACTCATTAGAAGTGCTTTATTGTTCTATGCAATCAGGAATATTGCGATAATGAACATTTTTCTCTCTTCTGTTTATTTTTAAAATAATTTCTCTAAGAGGTAAGCTTGGAGGACATTCAGATTTTCAACTCATGAACAAAACAAGTTCCTTTCTTATTCTTCTTCAGCCGGTTGCCTCGCAACTGTAGACTTGTTTTAAAAAATATTGCCCGAACAAACAACTTCGATTACATTGAGCAGCTGCTGATACGAGTATCAAACACATTTAAAATTTTTTTTTTGGTGACAAAGAGGCACAGTGGAAAATCAAAGTTCAATTCGTGTCTTGATCTATCTGCACATTAAAACTATATCGCAATAAATCTAGACAGTTAATCTAAATGATGAACATTTATGGGTTTGAGGTTAATTCACTTCGCTTTATGCCATTTAGATATTGCATGTAAACTGCCTATATAACTGAGTCATAATTTATTATTTTTGAATAAAAATAAAGCTGTCAGTATCAACGAAAATTTCGAAAGAGCATCTGAGGGTTGCTCATGAAAAGTTTTAAAAGTTAGGTATTTGTACAGGAATAGTCGTTAGTGTAGAAAGTAATATATATTCATACAATAAGCAACGATTTTAATTTTTCTTCTAAAAAGAATTCTTTTCCGTGATCTTTGTTTAGTCAGGCGTAAATTTCAAGCGAAATAGTTTCATCTTCTTCTCATCTTAAGAAGTAAAATAATAGAATTAAAAAAAAAATTCTTTTTTCCCTATGTTTTCATAAACTTTTAAAACGCTCACTAATGCCACAGTGATTCAACAAATGATCTTACAAAAACTTATAGACAGAGTTGATTTGTCCGAAATTAATCTCTGAGCAGTGGAAGAGAAGTGACGTACAGGGTCATCAGTGTAATGCAGCACAACGAATCTAACAGAAGGTGATTTGTTATTTCATATGGATGAAGCTGTCACAATACTGAAAGATACCCTGAAAATTACACTTCTCAGAAGGTTTAAAGAATTATATTCTCTCTCTCTCTCTCTCTCTCTCTCTCTCTCTATCTATCTATCTATCTATCTATCTATCTCCCTCTCACTCTCTATGCTTGTCTCTTTCTCTGTATTCCCTCCCCCCTCCCCTTTTTCATCTCCTGACCCACAATCTTTTTATCATCTCATTTTGCCGAATTTCGACAGTCATTATTTTACATCAACTTGAACTTTGTCGTTACATATTTCATGTTTGATATTTTATTTAAACATTACATTTTTTTCCCTCCCGTACGATTCTCACTCTGCCTTTCTCTTGTTCATTTTGTGGGTGTTCATGCCAGGAGAAACTCCCTCTTGTAAGATACGTTGGATACGGCACGCGCCTCAAACAGAGACAACATGATAGGCGTGACATTTTCTCGAAATAATTTTGAAGTCAGGAGGTCGTGATTTTAGCCAAAGCCCATTTCTCCTTGAATAAAAAGTGTGCCAAAACAGAAAACTAAAAGAAATAAATAGATATCTCAGGTGAAATATTTTTCCTTTTAATTTTATCAAGTGACATTTTTCAAGCCTTAGATACCACTACGCATTGTAATGAAATGAACATTCTTTAATTAGTATGATTTTTATTACAAATTATTATTATTATTATTATTATTATTATTATTATTATTATTATTATTATTATTATTATTATTATTATTATTAGTAGTAGTAGTAGTAGTAGTAGTAGTAGTAGTAGTAGTAGTAGTAGTAGTAGTAGTAGTAGTAGTAGTAGTAGTAGTAGTAGTAGTAGTAGTAGTAGTAGTAGTAGTAGTAGTAGTAGTAGTAGTAGTAGTAGTAGTAATAATAATAATAATAATAATGAAGTTATTTCCTAGCGCCTCTTCCTACTTGTAGGCTCGAAGCTCTTTACAATAGTCTATTTACAAACGTTTAACATAGTGACACTAGTCTATAGTCTAAAACATAGTCCATTAACAATTCAAACAAGCAGAAGAGGAAAAAATAAATAAGTTACATGTACAAAGAAAATAAGAAAAGACATTGACAATAAGACAAATTTCTCAGACTAATTAAGGTCTTCATGTGCAGTAAACAAATGTGTTTTCAATAGGGTCTTAAACTGACTTATAGAACTGACTTATAGTAGTAGTAGTAGTAGTAGTAGTAGTAGTAGTAGTAGTAGTAGTAGTAGTAGTAGTAGTAGTAGTAGTAGTAGTTGTAGTAGTAGTAGTAGTAGTAGTAGTAGTAGTAGTAGTAGCAGTATCATTATCATCATCATTATTGTCTCCTTTTTTATTAATACGGTGGATTAACTTAAATCGGCAGAGCAATGTTATAAAAACTTTACTGAACATAATACGGTTACAACACTTAGTAAGAATTATCGATGAGAACAGGCTTGTAATTATCGGAAAATAAGATTTCTGATTATATCATCGTCCATTCCTGCCTGCCACTCAAGTGTATTTTAGACAGGGATCATTGAAATAGAGCAAATATATGTGAATACATGAGGATGACAAGTGAGGACGAATGGCGCTTAAAAGCTCTGGAGATAGACATTCGGAATGACTAATTGGATGACCTGAGTTAGACACACCATTGATTCGGTTGGATCTCATCCCATGCTTTATGGGGGAAAAAATCCCGTCAGTTCGGTATGAGATCAAAAGAAACCTTGTAGGACAGTGAAGTAACATGAAAAGAAAAATAAAAAACTGAGTACAATCAGTAAAGTCTTAATCTTTCTATTAGGAGAATCTAATTCTGGCAAACGCATAAGGAGTGGAGTAAATCGAATCCTATTGAGACTCACCCACTGAGGACCGCGCAAAAGTAGCAACACGTTTAATATACAATCTGCTGTTTTTCAATCATTCGCTTTTTTTCCTTCAATATTTTTTGCTTCCGTTTCTCTCTTAACTGGGCAACTTTTTTTCGCTTTTACCGAAATAGCAAACGTTGCACGTTTCTTCTTCGTCTTCGAATTCCTGGTAGAAGCAGCAGCAGCAGCAGCAGCAGTAGTAGTAGTAGTAGTAGTAGTAGTAGTAGTAGTAGTAGCAGCAGCAGCAGCAGCAGTAGTAGTAGTAGTAGTAGTAGTAGTAGCAGTAGTAGTAGTAGTAGTAGTAGTAGTAGTAGTAGTAGTAGTAGTAGTAGTAGTAGTAGTTGTAAGAGCAGAAGCAGAAGCAGCAGCAGCAGCAGCAGCAGCAGTAGTAGTAGTAGTAGTAGTAGTAGTAGTAGTAGTAGTAGTAATAGTAGTAGTAGTAGTAGTAGTAGTAGTAGTAGTAGTAGTAGTAGTAGTAGTAGTAGTAGTAGTAGTAGTAGAAGTAAAAGTATAATAAAATAATTAAAAAAAGACTTAACTTCGCATTTTCAAATCTGTAATAGATTTCAAGACTGTTGCGGTGTCCTTTTTTCAAAAATCAATTAGAAATTTATCTTATAGAAAGCATTTTGACAATACACTGTTGTATATATTTCTTTCCTTAACTAATAAATATTTGATGCACTTGAGAAATATTCCGACAGGTCTAAATGGGATCAATATACAGTACAAATATAAATGATAATAAATATCTGAAAACTTTGCATGCGAACTGTACAAAACAGGATTCAGCACAACTGTGAGTCCTGAGGATCTTGAAGGCACAAGGTCAGATGAACAGAACGAAGAGGAGCCAATTACTGTCCCAATGTTGTACAAGCTCTCGAGGACATTTCAATGACACTAAATTGGTAGGTGTCAAGAGGAAGAGGTTTCATTTGCCAGCCTCTTAAAATTGAGAGGGGTCTTCTAGAGTTAAAAAAAATGCTTGACCGATTTCCACATTCAAACAGTTATAGGTTTCACGACCACGTTCCCCCATTTCCTTCCACAATGTACAATTCCATGATAAAATTCGTACATTTAAATCTTTTTTCTTAGGCCCGACATTTCTCAATTTTTTCAACGGTATGATAATATTATTCAATTCTTTCCAAGTTTAATTTCTCTTTTATATTCCCTACAATCCATTAAATAATGCTTGGCTAATAAATAAAAGCAATTTTGCTTGAAATCACCTGTAAACCCTCTTTAACGTTCTCGAGGTCAGATGTGGGCTTGATGGTGCTAGAAAAGACCATAATTGAAAAAGATTGGCACATTTTTATAATTTGAAGGTATTAAAAATAAGAACAGAAGAGAAAAAGTTGAAACGTCAATAATGGTACCTCATATATCGTCAAAAAAAAAAAACAAACAAACAAACAAACAAACCAACAAAACAACCTTTGAGCACTTAAAAACTAAACTTTGAAATATTTGGTATAAGGAGATTGTAATATTAATAAGGGAATCATTTTTCAGGTTTCGCCAATGGCTTAATCCACATTTTGTGAAATATTCTCGGTCCCTCTTACTATAGATCCTGCTATAATTCAACCCTTGTGCCCTGTCCTGGTTTGTTTGAATTAAAAACGACAGATAAAAATGCCATGCTGTATGCAAACAAGTGAAGATACATCCAGTATGTGACAGACATCTACAATCATTGTGGTCGTTATGGGAGAGATACGGAGATTTACGGAGAGATATCAGATACAGAAAACTACAACTACATTAATCAGACTGCCCTTGAAAATCAATGCGATCTTTTATTATTCGGGTTTTGTTCAGAATTATTTGGTTTCCGTGGGAAGAAAATGTAATATTCAAGAAGCTTTACGTGCACATATTTTAAGTCTTCACAAGTTTTCTGATCATCTTGAACAAAATGAAACTCATCCTCTAAAGTTTTGCACTTCTTTTTGGCAAAAGTGAAAATATGAATGTAAAAATTGTCTTTCCATGACTAATATCTACTTAAGTATGCAGATGTGTTATTCTGTTATTCTGATGTTTGTTTTGTATAAGAGCCATTATGGTCGACCGTCCTATGAAGTATCGTATCTATCGAAGTCTCTCTTTAAAAGCCAACCACTGCCGGTTTTATTGTATTATAGATTCTTTATAATGTAAGCATATTAAGCAAGTACAAACTTTTTACAGGGTAAATTAGTAATACCATAATAACTTTTTGAATTACTCCAAAATTGTCTATACACTGAATTTGTAAGGTTGAAAAAAATAAAAAATTATCCGGATTTTCCGGACAGTTGTATTTGTTATAGATTTTTACAAAACAATAGAGAAATTGTGAGCTCTAAGTGTTCTGCGCTGGTAAGCAGGGCCGAGCAGAAGAATTAGGGAAACTCCCACAGGACAACTTACAGCGACAGCTGTATTCGTGTGATCGCTGCTGAAAACGTCTTTGTTTTACATTAAAAAATAATTTGTGCTTCACTGAGAGATGCTGCTAAATCCAATAGCTCCCAAGAGAAATAACTAATATCCTGGAAAGGATAAAATCTTTCGGAAATCTAGATTTAGGTCTCTCCAATAAAAGGAAATTTTGTTTCTTTGTTATCCTACATTGCCTTTTGACGGTGACACAATCTGCGATAAATTATAATTGCGAAAAATAACATTTTTTTTTCATTTTACATTGTACATTTTTTTATACTGAAACGAAATTAGCTATGAAAACTCAAAATCGAATATACAGTTAAATGAAATGCTGTTAAGGGGAGACCACAATCTTATTTCATTCGACGCAGATAAAAACTAGGTGATTCATAATTTCACACCTTCGGCAATAAAATGAACTGACGCCCATCCCTCTAAAAAGAGGAAGAATGTTATTTATCAATGCTCAGTCCTTAATTTTTTTCCCGTAAGAAAGGAATTAAAGGTTAAAGACAGACTATGACGAAGAATGATGTTCTGTGCATAATTTCTATAAAAAAGAAACAGAAAAAAAAAAAAATAGAAATAAAGCGAAAGAGAAACATAACATGATATCTGCAGTTACCTTTCTTCATCAATTATGAATTTTTATAAATCGGAAAAATCCTCGTCTTAATATTTTAATAGCACATGGAGGCCAATCGACATGCCATAAAGTTCTACTATCTTTGGAAAGGATAGGAGCGTGAGGCGTGCTGATTTCCTTGCAGGTCTCCTCTCAGATGGCGGCCCTAGTTTTCCCGGATGGAGCAATCTGTCAGCTAGAGGTCGTCCATGTCACGTCATACTGGTTCGCTCATCGGGGTTCGGGTGAGCTAATACTGGATGAAAGGTATCTAGCATTGAGCATTCATTAAGGATATGGATTGCGATCCAGTCGGATTTTATGGTCAGGATGCAGAGGCACAGACTGTGAATGTGTGAAACAATTACTGGCTTTTTAGTATAATACAACCATCTTTAACTTGCCGTAGTTAAAGAATTAAAGAAGAGGTTGTATTTATAAAAGATAAAGTACATCCTTTCACAGATAATACAGCTGCATAGCCGTAACCTCATCTGTAAAATTTCCCCAAAGCAGTTTTCGTCTGAGGTTGAAGAGAATGAAACGAGGTAGTTGTCTTTGCCCTTGCCCTTCTCAAATGTGAACAAATTCATTTTGCCATTGATCAATCATTCATTTGCCCTTCTTTCCGATTTTTCAACAATCGAAACAAATCGATAAAAGATCTATTGAGAGAACAGTGAATTGTACAAGCTTTCAGTATTTTTTTAAATTTACCATAGAACACCGTCAAAGTGGATGTCGTGAAACTCATCTCTAATCTTCGATCACCATCATTGGGACATACTTTTTTCAAATACACTTTAACCATGACCTTTGGTTGAAAGAATTTCAGTCGATCTAAGAATTATTTCCAGCAAGTGCTTTTTATTTTAAATAGATACAATGTTGGTCAGTGATAAAGTCCTTGACAAAACCCTCGTTGCCATAAATTTTAGAAAATGCTTACTTATCAGAAGAACAATGATGGAGCGAGAGGGAGGGAGGGAGGGAGAGAGAGAGAGAGAGAGAGAGAGAGAGAGAGAGAGAGAGAGAGAGAGAGAGAGAGAGAGAGAGAGAGAGAGAGAGAGAGAAACAACAATGGAAGAGAGAGAAGAGTGGTTTTTAATAGAGGGCAAAGGAGCCTCAGGTGACTCTGTTCATCTATAGCTCCCCGCCATTGAAATAAGATTGATAGCAAATCGTTTCTAGCGCATTAAGCTTTCAATAGCTCAGAGCAGCTATAAGAAATGGCGTACAAACAGAATGCCTGGGCTTTCCTCTCAACCAATGAGTTAAACTTCATTCTTTATTGAGAGTCTCTATAGATCGAAAGAAGCAGAAAACCTCCAAGCTCAATCAAGTAAAATCATTGATTGCTGCTGCAACATTTGAGAGAATGAATTGAAATGAATAAAAAGAGAGAGATAGAGAGATTCAGAGAGATAGAGATAGAGAGAGAGAAATAGATAGATAGCTAGATAGATAGATAGATAGATAGATAGATAGATAGATAGATAGAGAGAGAGAGAGAGAGAGAGAGAGAGAGAGAGAGAGAGAGAGAGAGAGAGAGAGAGAGAGAGAGAGAGAGAGAGAGAGAGAGAGAGAGAGAGAGAGAGAGAGAGAGAGAAAGCGAAAGACAAAGAGAGCGTAAAAACTAACAGTAATTTGGATGTCTTAATCACCAGCTTAATTGTTGTCAAGACTCATTCATCTTGTATCTTCCATGTCTTCATCAGTCTTGATTGCCTCGCTTTAATTATCCTAAAAGCTGCAATGCAACCACGTCCTTTTTTCCCTTCACTTTCAATTTCTTCTACTTTCTCTTCAATAGTTTTCAAAGTTTGTCATTATTTCATGAAGTTAAGATGTCGTGTCTTGGCGGAGCTCATCTATCATCTATTTAACAAATTATTTTTCTCCGCCTTCCGCGGATAGGGACTTTCATTGTGTGCTCTTCCACATGATGTGTGATTTTTATATGATAAATTTCTAAGGAGTCTTTGAAAGGGTGGAAAAAAATTCTCTGAGGAGTAAACCATTAACCATTCTTATAGAGATGACACTTGATTTAGAGCACAGCTTTCCTAAGCTACGGGAAAAGGTATAGATGTTAAGAGTGCCACTGTCAACCAATCTTGATTCTAGCCTAAGAGAACGTGGGGTAGAAAAAAAGAAGCACAAGGCTTCCAACAGTTAATATAAGGTTATTTAAACACACACAAAAAACAATAAAAAAAAAAAACCAAACCAAAACGAAACAAGGTTGAGGCAGATCTGGATATCAAGTCCGAAAACTCTAACACCTGTCTCAGATATTGCAATACTCATCAGCCACACTAAAACTGGATCAGTGCTCAAAGACCTGATCCACAGGAGAGCAATGTATTTCATTGACACCATAGTACAGACTTTCAAAAGCTTTCAGTTCCTCGTTATTGAACTCTGCAGACCGCGCAATGAGATAATTATGGTTAAACTGGCTATGATGCAAGCAAAGGAAAAGTGGGTGTGGTTCGATTCACAAAACAGATCCTCTAGTCATACTCAATAATTGCAACTATGTTTTTTGTACCTCCGGAGCAAAATAATGTCAAAGAATTTCCAATCAGTGAAAGAATGGACAATAAAATAAAAACTGTGATTCGATAATATAATTCGCAATAAACAAATTTAAACATAAAGTTATGACAAATATGCGCTCCGATCAGATGACACGTTGCTGCATGCAAGGTCCACTTACTTCGCAGTTTTCTCTTAATTTGAAACCGTTCGTGTAAAAAATTTATTAATTTAAACCAAAAAAAAAGGTATCAGGGATTTATTTTGTGAAACAAGTTCAAATTGGAGACAAGCTAAGCAAATAGAATAGGTTGATGTTTCTTGATTTATTATTTACAAGGATGTCTTGCTTTTAAATAAAGAATAATGATAACAATAATAAAAGTAACAACAACAACAACAACAACAACAACAACAAAAACAAGAACAACAACAATAGTAGTAGTAGTAGTAGTAGTAGTAGTAGTAGTAGTAGTAGTAGTAGTAGTAGTAGTAGTAGTAGTAGTAGTAGTAGTAGTAGTAGTAGTAGTAGTAGTAGTAGTAGTAATGATAATAATAATAATAATAATAATAATAATAATAATAATAATAATAATAATAATAATAATAATAATAATAATAATAATAATAATAATAATAATAATAATGTGTTATAATAAGGTGAGTAAAAACTGTGGGGAAAAAGCACAATTTTTTCATAACCTTTGGTACTATATTTAGATACACTTTTTGCATGCATAAGTATATCATTTATGGAAAGACAGTAAAAGCGATATGGAGAATGAAATAAAAAAGAGGAGGTAGTAATTAATGATGATGATGAAGATAATTATAATAATAATAATAATAATAATAATAATAATAATAATAATAATAATAATAATAATAATAATAATAATAATAATAATAATAATAATAATAATAATAATAATAATAATAATAATAATAATAATAATAATAATAATAATAATAATAATAATAATAATAATAATAATAATAATAACAATAATAATATAATGATAACAATATTTATAATAATAATATTATGATTATTACTTTTATAAGTGTAATTATAATGCCTGCAATAAAACTGTGGGGAAAAGCCACAATTTTAACTTCTGTTTTTCTTTTGTAGATATAAATATATCATTCATGGAAAAAGTGTAAAAGCGATATGGAAATGTGAAAAAAAAGAGGAAGAGAGAATACGGGAGAGGAGAGAGAGGGAAAGGAAGATGAGAGGAATCAAACGAGAGAGATATCAAATGAGAATGCCTGTGGTCATGAACCACTTCAAGATGCATCATTTGACAGACGTATCTTTTCTTCCGAGTGCTAGTACCTGTGTTCTTGTTTTCTTACTCTTACGAGTGCTAGTAATCTTTTCTTTTATTATTACACTTTTTTTCTCAGACATTGAAAACAACGTTCCTGAATAATAAAGGAGAGGAATTGCCCAGAGTAGGTCAACAGGAATTTACAGGCGACAAATCATCTCGGAGCGTTCCTCTATAGATCATCAGTAGCCCAGATTCTACCTTTTTAATGGAACATTGCTGACCCCGTGACTGAAACCGACAACTTTCGTCTTCGTTAGTCTGAATGCTAGTACTTTCCATTAGAAGAGTCTCAATTCGCTATCGATTTAGTCTAAAATGGTATCTCGTCTAACTATCACAGTTATTGACTTCATATTCCAATAACTTTAACCATAAATGTCCTTTCAAATGAATCAGCTACATTTTAAAAGAATCCCAAAAAGTCAAAATTTTCAGAAAGTTCATGCTTATGCTTTTTACGGCTATTAATGTATCATTGAAAGCGCGTTTCATTCATGTGTTATCGTAGCCTAAATATTGGTTTTAACTATTTTACAAACTTGACGACAAATGCAAATTTTTATAGCATGAGCGCAGAGAAAAAAATTAAAACTATAGAATAACTTAGTTTAAACTCGGAAAGCATTTATGATTAACATGATGTGTTTTTTCAAACCATGCTTTCTGATGAAGTATTGCCAACTTTGTGATTTGGAATAACAATTGTATACTAATCTTTTTTCTAAAAAAAAAAAAAAAAAAAAACCTAAAGAAAAAAGCATGTAACGAAAGCGAAAAGATTTTATTTTAATGAAATGTCTTAAGATTCTTTTTTTTTTTCAAATAAATCCACTTCACTGTTGTGGCTAAACTCATATAATTTTAAAGTTACGAGCATAAAATGGGATGTTTTTTTTTCATTATATTCGAACAATTGACATTTCAGTTACCATGGTTTTAATAATTTGAAAACAATCAAAATGAATATCTTCAACCCGGTTGCATAAGTCAATACAGAAAAGTACGATTACGGTACAGATCAAGGAGAGGGTTTAGTTTTTTTTAATGACACGATACCGATTATTTTAAATCGTATGGTATTGTTTTACTAGAACTATAGATTCGTTTTTCCCGAATCTCGAGGCAAGTAGGGGCTGGATAGAGTTTAATTCATCTAATAACCAAACAATGTTATTTCCAAGCTTTAAATTCATATTACGTAATTTTTCTTCTGATTTACTTTGGAACTAAATATCGATCTCAATTAGAGACAACGCGCTGCTTGTAAATGTAGATAAAAAGTTCCTAAAAAAAAACGATGTGGACTTTATGCGCTAACGACAATAAATTCAATTGCATGAAAAATAATAGAAGTTCTTCTAATTGCATGTATAAAATTTACATTACCCGTTTCGAATTGTAAATAAAGTTTTGATGGTATTATTTGTCCATTGAGACTGCAAAGTAAAAAAACAAAAAAAACTTATACAATACAATGTAAAACGTAAGGGATAATACACTGGCAATACGACAAAATAAATATAATCATTTAAAAACCTATAATAAAGGCCTTGGTTTTTATGAATTTTTTCGACATTGATCCGAAGGGAAAAGAATCGATAGGTCACAGAACTTTAAAAACTTATAAATACTTTACTAAAAGTATTCGATTCTAGTTGATCAACTTTCCTTGACTTTTACCGGAAAAACACATTATCTCCACAGGACCCATTGAAGTATTTTATTTTCAGCATAATAGCTTTGAGGGTTCTGTGATCGACCCCAGGGCTATACTAAAATGACTTCGGGTCCATAGATCTCAGGTTTAATATCTGACTGGACCGGAGGAAAACTGAAATCTTCAAAAAGATTATGAATCCACTTTTTTTTACCTTATTCATTTAAATATTCAGACAATAGGTATAGAAAGATTCTACAATTTCCTCCAGTGACAACTCACCTCTGAATTCATAAAGGGTATTGATGATACTTCATTTCCAAAAAATTCCAAAGCTCTTTTAAAAGTTAAATTAATTAAGCCTTGTATAATAACAATCTTTCTTATATCTTGTTATCGGCTCTTTCAGTATAAATGCTGAGAGTTCACTCACACTAACTTTGCTTTAGATTTAGGAAGTCGTGAGCTGATAAGGTAAGCGCTATCAAAGGAAGCCGCCTTTCTACAAGCCAAATCTCGACTGGTATTGAAACATCACATCCCAGCATAGCTTCTTCAAATCTTTCCTATGACAAGTTAAATTTTCACTTTATTTAGCATTTGCCCTTGAATGGTATTGACTCGGGCAACAATAATACTAAGTCGTAAAGGTGTCCAAACGAAAAGTTTTCGTAATATTTAATTACTTTTTTTTTCTATTAATTGTATTTACCTGTTTGCTTCCCTTCTTTTACTATTTATTGCTCCTATCATTCTCTTTCTCTCTCTTTCTTTATCTCTCTCTCTCTCTCTATTTCTCTCTCTTTCTCTCTCTTTCTTTATCTCTCTCTGTCTCTCTGTCTCTTTCTCTCTCTCTTACCCCCTCCCCCATGATACACACACACACACACCTACTCGCGGTTTCTCTGTTTCTATTTCTTTTTTTAAATATATGTCTCTGTCTCTTTCTCTACCTCTCACTCTACCACTCTCTCTCTCTCTCTCTCTCTCTCTTTTTCTTAAACACACACACACCCTGACTAAAATAAAATTTGTTTGCTGTTAACTTTTTATTGCCAAATGTTGATTATTATGGTATGCACAATGTACAATTATTAAACATGAAGAAAAAATATTGTGTTTGTATTCCACCATTTCAAATTGTGCGTGTCATATAGGAAGACAATGATCGAGATGAACAGTGATATTTAGATGAATATTATCGATCTTGTCAATATAGGGTTATGTTGTTATTATTATGTTGAGTGTCGGTCCATGAAACATTGCAGACTCCCTCTGCCGAATTCCCAGCGATATTTACACAGTTCTCACACCCACTACATCATTCTGAAAAACAAGTGATCTCTCGCCCGTGCTTTCTTTAGTCTGTAACGATTCTTTGAACTATAGATAATTTTTCGTGGCGGTGGACCTGAAAATCGGTGAGATACTACTCACCTCGTCCAGAAGTATATCCGTCCTGATCACATAGCCGTCATCAGCCTCTTGCTGGACGTAGTACTTGCTGTACGGACCGTCTACCGTCCGCTTTGGCCGAGGGCTTCCACCTTTGCTAACGAGCCGGATATTCCATCCAACGTAGCGTGAAAACTTCCTGGGAACGTGAGAGATGTCCGTGTAGAAAAGCCGAAAGGCTAGATACTTGCCAGTGAGATCCGCCTCTAGAATCCACGCCTGCTTGTCTCGGTCGTAGCAGTGGGCCCGCGACGCGCCACCGATTCCACTTCCTGGAATACCGGAAGTACTGGACCGTGAATTTCCGATGGAAGGAACTGCACTGAGATAAACTTCGCTCACTGACACGACAGAAATCATCTCGACCTTGACCCTGAGCGTAGAACGCCCCCTAGCTAACCTGTGAACGGAAGCGCCGATTGTAAATGGCTCTCCTACTCCGGATGCGTCAAGAACCTGTCAAATGGAAGTAACATTTTAAAAAGACAAGTTAAAAAAATCAAACAAAACAAAGTGAATTGCTATTCTCAAGAGTGTAAATTAAATTTACAGTTCATGACTACCAGAACTAGGACCCAAGAGAAGCCAGCTACTTTTTATTTCTAAAGTCGTCGTTTTCAGTTATCTCAATGTCATAGAATTTACCTTTGAGACAACGTAGGGCACTCAGTATTTATCTTGGTAGGAAGTGGTATGATTTTGCTTTATTTACTTTTTGAAAATAAGAATGAGCATTCTTTAAAAACTGAAGACAATAAAAAAAATGTTTGTGAATATGAGATAACATTTTTCAAAGCTTCCTATGAATCTTAGTTAATTTGTTGCTGCCTTGAGTAAACTGATCTGCCCATGGATGTATGAGAAGAGAAGACCATGTATACCTGCTCTAGATCTCCAGAATCAAATGTGCCCTCATCGCCCAGTATAATGCGGTACCGTACATAACACAAGTGGTCAAAACTGGTGTGTCTCTGTAGCTGGACCTCCACTGACCCATCAGCTTCGGCCACACTGTTATCAGGGAACAGGGAGATGCTCCAGTCGGACAAGCCAAACATAAAGTAAGTGGACTCCATCCGCTCCTCGTAGCTGTCGTGCCGGCTGCCCCCATGGTGGTGGATGCTGTGGTTCGTGGCGTGGTAGTTGTGGTAACTGTGATGGTTCCCTGAGCCGCTCTCCTTGGGCAGGCGCATGAAGCACTCGTATATGCTGTGGATGTTGCGCATCTCGATCTCTAGCAGCAGCTCGCCCGTCTCCTGAAGGAAGTTCCTCTTGAGCAAATCCTCTATCTCGATAAACGTCTTGCGGCCAAACACGCTCGCCTCCGGCGAGAACTCGCAGCTCTTTTCGATGAAGCTCACATTTTTCGTGAAATGATCTCTGAACAAAGATTGTTACAAAAGATGTATTGGAAAATGAGGAGAAGTAATGAAAATTATGATAGGAGAGAACTATAGAAGACAGAATACTCGGAAGCGCTTGATAATAGGTCTTGATATGCAAAGAAAGTAAAAGGATCGATTAAAGGAATTTAACTAAGTATTTGGATTTCGGATGGAATTATTTTTCTCTGCTGGATTTTGAATGCACCATCATTCCTCTTTGGTCTTCCCTTGGATTTTTTCTCTATTTGTAACTACAACTACTGCTCTATGTTCATGTCTATTGACTGATAATAAAGATGAGATAGAAATTTAAAGCGTCATGAACGAATTTTATCAATGGCCTATGAGAAACGCGCATTAATGATGACACATTATAGCCGCCTCTCCAGCAAACTTATGTCGGAAGGTTGAGAATGGACAAAAATTGAGTCAATTGGCATCTCAAATCCTGAGAGAATAGAGAGAGAGAGAGAGAGAGAGAGAGAGAGAGAGAGAGAGAGAGAGAGAGAGAGAGAGAGAGAGAGAGAGATGGAGAGAGAGAAATAGAGAGATGTATAAGTTAGCAGGAAGATGGAAAGATAGATAAAGAGAAATAACAGAAAGTAATAAAAGTTAAAAAACTATGGATAGTAAGGGAAAAAAAGCAATTAAATGAGTGAACAAATGATAAGTGTTTTATGCTATAATGGTCATATGTCTTACTATAGGTAAAGGCAGGACATACAAAGGGTCAGACACCTTGTAACCAAATTAATCCAATAAAAACATATAAACCTGCATGGATGAAAAGCTGTGCTAAACATATCGATCTAATTGAATTCTCGTGTTTCACAAACATAGCCCATCTTGAGTGGTTAAACATCGTAAGAACTCTGCTCCGATGAGAAGTTTTACTCCCATCTACACCCAGCTCTAGCCTTATAGCGCGTGATTCCAAGAGGAGAATACAGCTTAATACACAGAGAATCCCACAAATCGGAGTGATTTCAGCCCGAGTCTGCCATAAGAGGCTCTTTGAAATCGCCAAAGCCCCCTTCAGAAGAGTTAGAGCTTGTAACTGCTTGCCGGGGTCGGCGTGAAGCATCTTCAAAACCCCTTAGGTTTTGCTGTTAAGAGGAAATATCTTTTCTAATTTATACAAGAATGTTTTATTCAAGATTTTTCCCTTCTATTGTTTATTTTAATTTATTGGACTTTCTTTTTTTTTCAAATTGAGATATTATTAAAGAAGAGTGGTAGTGTGTGTGTGTGTGTCTGTGTGGGTACAGAAGTTGTTTGACTACTTCTTGGCGATTGGAAGGAGACCAGGGAACTAGTCTATTATTTTGCACCGGTTCCATATCGTCACTTAGATCTACATGATAACTAGCGGTCCTCATAGCGGTCTGCTATGTTTAGGTTGGTTGACTTAAGCCTCCCGCTCTCAGGTTAAACGTGCCATGTTGTTTCACTTTCCGTCACCTTTCGCCTTGTGGTAAACACACATATTATACAGTGAAATATGTCTAATGTTGGAAATACATTTTCAAAAATTGTGCCAAAAAGAGGTTACAAGCGTCACCTGTTCGTAAATCAGTCCAACATTGCAAGACTCTGGTCTTGATTCATTGAAAACAAAAATAGAAATATAGAAATGCAAATGTTGATTGTATGTTGAAAAAAGTCTTTGCACAAAAGACATCGCAAGCTAGATAATAGTGTCTACACGAAGATTGCCTCATAATATTATGCATATTCGTTCTTACAGTAAGAGAAAGTTTTAGCGTTAATAAAACAGATCTAAGAGTATCTTTTTGCATAGCAGTACTATCCTAGTAGATCCCAATAAAGCTCTAGTTATTCTAATTTCAATAGAGGTAAAAAGATAAAGCATCAATTTCGAGAGTAGGGAAGATATAGTATCGGTTGAAACAAAGTATGACAGTTGCAACTTTAGAGTAATTCACACACTATTTCTCTCTCTCTCTCTCTCTCTCTCTCTCTCTCTCTCTCTCTCTCTCTCTGTCTCTGTCTCTGTCTCTCTCTGTCTCTGTCTCTCTGTCTCTCTGTCTCTCTCTCCCTCTCTTTCTCTCTCTGTCTCTCTCTCCACTCCCTCTTTTTCTCTTTCCCTCTCTCTCTGCCTCTTTCCTCCACACACATTATTACACTTTCTTATCAGCTGTTATAATTTTTATTCTATTTTAATTGGTATTATCATCATACTTTACTTTTCGTCGCCAACCGATTAAAACAATAAAAATGTTTTTTTTTTCTCTTTCTGCCATATATGCTTTATTTGAGTTATTTTGAATGAAGAATGGCATATTGCCATTGCTCTCAGTTTGTACTGCTGTGTAAATAACTGTCAATTATCTAACTGTAGCTTTTCATGTAGATTAATGTTTCTTATGCTGACTCATATTTATTGAATTCAAATTTTAGCTTAATAAAATTTTCCCACTGTTTAATAACTGCGTGTGTTCACTTCATTTTTTTTCATACAACAAAAACAGTAAGCTCCCTTTTTTGTTCTTCCATATGTATGTATTTATCTATTTATGTTCTTTCGTCTATGTCTATCTTGCGTGCTCTTCAATAACTTAGCAGTTCGTTTGTATGTCGGTCTGTCTTTGTGATAGGTCTGGCTCTCCTTCCTTTATCTTTCATCGCTGTGTTTTTCAGCCTGCGTGTTTTCCGTTCCTAACCAATCCCCTCCCTACCCACCTCTCTCTCTCTCTCTCTCTCTCTCTCTCTCTCTCTCTCTCTCTCTCTCTCTCTCTCTCTCTCTCTCGTCCTCTCTCTCTCTCTCTCGTCCTCTCTCTCTCTCTCTCTCGTCCTCTCTCTCTCTCTCTCGTCCTCTCTCTCTCTCTCTCTCGTCCTCTCTCTTTATTTTTAAAAATACTTTCCCCTCCGAACCTACTTAATTATCTGGCGTACCTGTTAACCACCGTGAAGGAGAAGTCCAGCCTACATCTAAGCCCCTGTGAAGGGCTTTGTAACTTGAGGAACGCTCCGATGTGACGATCAGTCCGCACGAAACTCACATTCCACTTTTGATAGCCGTAAACAAAATCCTGGTAAGAATAAATAAAGTGTTTATTGAGTCATTTCACAAAACGATGTCATCCCCATCATAATTCAACATTATCACCCTCATCATCACCCTCCTTCTCCTCCCCGTCATCATCCAACCATCCTTTTGATATGGTGTCTGAATAGTTGAAATATAATGTATTACTCCTCCTTCCATCCTTCTCTCCAACCCGCCCCCCCCCCCTCCTCTTTGCCCCTCTTTACCAACTTTCCCAAATCCCCGCCATTCTTGTTCTTAAAAGCCTATGAATGCTGTATCCATCAGATGAGACTAAGCGCCCTAATTTAGGCCTCTTTCCTAATGAGTATTGACCTGGTTCTAAATACACTCATTATGCCATTAGTTTCGGTGAGCATTGATGGTGTGTGGCACAGCCTGTGATGGTCGCACCAGAACAGAACATTTACTGTCTACCAACACACTGGCTATAGGCAGGGCAAGACTCGTGAACTACTTACTATACACGTATCTCTTTAGATCATTTCTCCATTTTGTAGAGTTTCTTTAAAACCTGCATTTTTGTGGGACGTTTGGGACAATTAATTGAGTTCTCTGATAATTGAAAAGAATGATTTTCCTTTCTTCATGAAGCATCCTTTGTCCTTGAAACTCACCAGAGTTTTGTTTTGGCGTGCAAGTATTGATAGCCATATTTTGTTGTCCTCAACGAGAATCATCAATACTTCATGCAGAAGTGCAGGTGCGTGCAAGTGAATTCATTGTTCAATGTTTAATGGTATGTTTTCAATGCGAAATGTCTCTTAAGCTCCTATTAGTGAAGATGAATTTTCTTCTTGCTTCGGAATTCTCAAAGTAGCAAAAAAAAAAAAAAAAAAAAAAAAAAAAAAAAAAGAGATGTGTTCTAAATCTCCTGTAATTGATTGAAAAGATAACCAATTCCAAGAAAAGGTTTATAAAGGCTCATTTTGGTTGAAAGTACATAAAAATGTATCGAAAAAATAGCAATTCCATTAAAGCATTGGTAAGGTTCTGTACATACTTGCTTTACAACTTTCTATAGTATCTTCGGAGAGACATGTTGGCCTTAAGTCTCTAAGAAACCAATCACTTAAGGTTTTTTTTTTCATTTTTTTTCTTATTTCTTCATATCACAGACAATTAAGAGAGGAGACGAGGAAGAATTAGAAAGGAGAAAGAAGAGGGAGAAAAAGGAAAAGTGCGAAAAGGGCAATTAGAAAGGGAAGGTGAATAAAATAAAATGTGAATACGACGAAAAGAAGTAGGACTGGAGCTTAAAACGATGTTAATAAACGTTATTAATATGAATATAGATGGCTTTCAGACTAGTTTCCAACAATTTAAATGCTAATATTTAGAGCTTTCTTAGAAGGCTGTGTCTCAGAGAAATGTTTTCATGTCTTAAGTAATCCAGATATTTGAATTAGGCTAAAATAACCTGCAAAAAGACATAACATATATGAGAGTATTGTGAGCTGCTTCCACGGATAAATTTTTAACAAACGCTAGAGCAAGTGACTTTTTACAAACATGATAAATGTAAAATCTGAGTCATCTCATTCAATTGTATCAAGAAAACTGAACTACAGATTTGACTCTAGAGTCTAGACACACCATTAACCCCAAAGCAAAGTACAAAAAAAAAAAATCAACAATATATCTTTAGAAATATTCATGCCGGAAAAAAATTACATAGGAAAAAGAAATCATTTTTTGGCAGCATGGGGATAAGATTTTTTTCATTTTTTGATCAAACATGCTTATGTTTTACTCTGGCCTCCGGGACAGCGCAGCGAATGGAGAAATTAAAGAAAGCCACTAATGTTTAAACTGTCAAGTAAATTAGGTGAGTTGCAAATGATTCTGCAACTACTATTTGGTGAATTAAAGGGCAAACTTATATATATATATATATATATATATATATATATATATATATATATATATATATATATATATATATATATATAGAGAGAGAGAGAGAGAGAGAGAGAGAGAGAGAGAGAGAGAAACATTTTCGTTGGTGTTGGTTTAGTAAAACGCAGACGAAAAAAATGATTTCTTTTTTAAAAGTTTTGGAGTGACTAACATGTTGAAACGACAAAAAAGGACAACTTAAAGGTTTATATGCCTGTGTTGGGAATTTTTATCAGCTAGCTGAATGAAGACTAGTGGCAGTTTAAAAAACTAAAAACTGTGAACATGAAGCTTTAAGAAATATGAAAACTAGTAAAATTTGACGGCTAAAACTGACCTTCAAAAATACCTATGTTTATGAAAAAAGTTTGAGTTTGAAAGTGAGGACTTGCAGATCTAGAGTGAACTATTTGGTTTCGATAACCGTGAAAGGGGATGAGTAACTATTTAAGTGAACCAAGACCTGTGACGTGCCAGGCCGATCCCAAACATGACAAGAACAAATTTACGATGTAAAAAGAAGGGTTTAGTGAGAGCCGGGAGATAACCAAGAACTTCTTCCTCAAGCAGTCTATGAAAGAGCTGCCAGAACCAGGTCGACAGACACACCCGCGGGGCATGGAGGAAAGAACATTCGAAGAGAACTAGATCTAAATCTTATCGCTGCTTTCACGTTGTGAGACTCTCGTAGTATTTTTTCAGCACATCCTACACATTACTTGAAAAAGAAAGACTCTGTCTAAAACGATAATCTTACCTTTGAGTAAATGTCCGGAGTGAATTCTCGAAGGATGCGACCAGACAACATAAATGTAAACACCTGGGCGTTAAAACGATCGTTCAGTTTGACAAAGCGGCACAGCTTCGCCATGGTGGGGCCGCGCGACATGTTGATGTAGGCTGCTGCTCGACCTGTACCCGCTGGAATAAACAAGAAAACGCTTTTACGGAAGCCGCCCTCTCATTTTGGTGTTAAAAAACTGTAAAATTTCGCTGGGGCGTTACAAATCCTTCGGAGTATATTGTTTCCTAAACGACTGACTATATACCCAAAAGTTATACAACTGGCTATGAAACCAAAAGTTAAACGACTGGCTATAAAACCAAAAATTATGCAACTGACTATATAACCGAGAGTTAAACGACTGACTGTAAAACCAAAAGTTAAAAGACTGACTTCATAACCAAAAATCAAACGACTAGCTAATTAACCAAAAGTTAAAGAACTGACTTCATAACCAAAAGTTAAACGACTATCTTTATAACCAAAAGTTAAAGGAATGACTTCATAACCAAAAGTTAACAACTAGCCAATTAACCAAAAGTTAAAGGACTGACTTCATAACCAAAAGTTAAACGGCTAGCTAAATAACCAAAAGTTAAAGGACTGACTTTATAACCAAAAGTTAAACGACTAGCTTTATAACCAAAAGTTAAAGGACTGACTTTATAACCAAAAGTTAGCGACTGGCTATACGACCAAAACTTAAACAACTGACTATATTATCAAAAGTTAAAGGACTGACTTTATAACAAAGTAATGTTTTCAAGTTTGAGGGTGAAACCGTCACAAAGGAGACGTAAAATTGTCTAC
Source organism: Elysia crispata (assembly GCA_033675545.1). Taxonomy (NCBI): domain Eukaryota; kingdom Metazoa; phylum Mollusca; class Gastropoda; family Plakobranchidae; genus Elysia; species Elysia crispata. The sequence continues at coordinate 42,158 of JAWDGP010006777.1, read as the reverse complement.
AAAATCTCAAATCCTCTAAGAATGTTTTCTGGGATCCCTCAAAAGAACTGGACTTACCAAGCTCACAATTCTCAAACAAAAGCGTTTGAAGGTTGATTTGCCACACCTCTGCAAGCAGATAGAGTTTTCGCAGGTGAAATCTGAAAGAAAGTTAGATGAATATGATTTGAAATTTAAACCTAAGGTGAAAAATTTTATTGAAAATTCTTTGAATCACGGAGAGGCCTATTTAAGATTGTAAACATACTTTGAAATGTATTGATGCTATGAATTTAAGTAACATTTCCCTTACTTTATTTATGAATAAGTTTACGAGCACACTAGAAAGCTTGGCAGGCAACAGACTGAACTGCTGGTATCCAGAAGCAATATTCGGAATTTTCAATATTGTCGAGAAACTCACAAACTTTCAAAAACATCCCAAGTGTTCTTTCATTCTCTTTTTTTCACTCGCCACAAATGATTGATTTATTATTTGAAATGTGCAGCGCGCAGAATTTGCTTCTCATAACGTGACCTTCTATCATATCTGAACTCTAACAAGTGCTAACACAAACTGAGCAAATGTTAAAAAGATTTTGTTCCAGATTCCAATATTATTGCAGGCAAAACTTTAATGGCACAAAATTTAGGCACCGAATTTGAATGTGCGTCTCTTTTCTCAGATGTTGTAGAATGATGAGAAAGACAATTAAAAAGTGATTCTTGAATAAGAATAATTCATTAGCGTTAACAAAATAAATAAAATGACGACCCTATTTACTACTACTATTACTACTCCTACTACTACTCCTACTCCTACTCCTACTCCTACTACTCCTACTCCTACTCCTACTACTCCTACTCCTACTCCTACTACTACTACTACTACTACTACTACTACTCCTACTCCTACTCCTACTACTACTACTACTACTACTACTACTACTACTCCTACTCCTACTCCTACTCCTACTACTACTCCTACTACTCCTACTCCTACTCCTACTCCTACTCCTACTCCTACTACTACTACTACTACTCCTACTCCTACTCCTACTCCTACTACTACTACTACTACTACTACTCCTACTCCTACTCCTACTCCTACTACTCCTACTCCTACTACTACTCCTACTCCTACTCCTACTCCTACTCCTACTACTCCTACTCCTACTCCTACTACTACTACTACTACTACTACTACTACTACTACTACTACTACTACTACTACTACTACTACTACTACTACTACTACTACTACTACTACTACTACTACTACTACTCCTACTCCTACTACTACTACTACTACTACTACTACTACTACTACTACTACTACTACTACTACTACTACTACTACTACTACTACTACTACTACTACTACTACTACTACTACTACTACTTCTACTACTACTCCTACTACTACTACTGCTGCTGCTACTACTACTACTACTACTACTACTACTACTACTACTACTACTACTACTACTACTACTACTACTACTACTGCTGCTGCTGCTGCTGCTGCTGCTGCTGCTACTAACAATAATACCAATAATGCTTATAATAATAATAGTAATAATAATAATAATAATAATAATAATAATAATAATAATAATAATAATAATAATAATAATAATAATAATAATAATAATAATAATAATAATAATAATAATAATAATGATAATAATAATATATTAATTGGAGCAATAAAATGCAAATTTCGATATTTTATTTATTGATTCGATTTGCACAATTGCGCATTATTAGAATTTTCTGTAGACCATACTTTATTTTTTTTTCAATTTAAATATTTTGAAAAAAAAAAAAAAATTAGTATTGTCTTTATCGAGCTCACATAGACTTATACATTGGCTCAAAGTGGCCATATTTCCTTGGCAAAGATGATCTGACCCTACCAGGCTATGTTCCGCTGTTCAGTGCAAATCCACCTTGTTAATCAGCGGCCCCCATGGGGGCACTGGTCCAAATATCCATCAGCTCCCAGGACTCATTTAGCTGTATTATTTGGGCTGGTGCCAAGCATTCAGGATAGTTGGTGGATCTCTTGTTGCCTATTGATTAACCGGAGTAGAAACTACGTTGAGGGCCAGTGTCTTCATACATGCGCATCACCAAAGATGTGCCCTGGCGTGTGCATAAACAATGCCATTTGTCGCTCGAGCGGGAATTCTAATAGAAGAGCAGGAGAAAAAAATAAAGCTTAATGTTCAATAATATTATGTTACTTCTTGTCATTTAAAACATGGTTTCTCACCTATATTTACAATTTAGAACTATTCGTGATCCAGCTGAAAAAAAAAGCAAAAAAAAAAAAAAAAAGTAAAAGAAATATCCAAGTGGCAAGGTAGTATAAACAATCTTAGACTAGTAAGCGCGCACTTAGTTCAATTTTAAAGAACTATTAAAATAAAAAAGGAACAAATTCAGCACGAATTTCTCAAACCTTTCTTGGTATTGCGCAAAACAACAAACTCTTAACTTCACAATAAAACATTATTCATTAAGCAAACAGTAAAAATCATGAAAAAAAAAAAAAAACATTCGGTGACTTTAAATTTCATGTCTAAAAGTGACAATCAAAAGAAAAGCCCTGTGCTTTTGATATTGATCAAAATTTGTTATGTGTAGTTTTCTTAATTTCAATAGTCAGACAAGATTTCAATTACAGTAATAATATCGTCACCGAGTCCAAATCACGTTACTATATCATCACAGGACAGAACCAAAATACATGAAATCGAAACACTTTCAATATACTAGGACGTCTATCTTAGGAATGCGCTTCTTGAAAAATCTTGAATTTATTATTTCTTTATACCTGTGTCACAACCTTTCAACCAAATGATATCAATGGTAACCACATGAGTAGTTGCAACTACAGGAGAATTTAACGCTTTAAGAGGAACTCATTGTAAAACCTCTCTTCTCGTGCGCCTCAAACAAAACCGGTCTCCTCCTGTAAATGAACTCACAGCCTGTCGATATCTGACATTTCCCCCACCAGGAGTCGGGTAATTCTCAGGGTGATGCGCCTGACATTTCATTGCCAGCGTTACGAGTTCACCCTGTTCCAGTCATGCACGCCACGCCATTGTTTATACAACACGTCACGCATTGAACAAGGTTCCAAAGCTGTCCGCACAAAAAGAGGTTTAATTACACTTCCCCACCCTTCATCTTTCTTCCCAACCTTCTTGAAAAGCTTATTTTTATATGGAAAAACTTGAGTGAGTAGTGAGTTGAGTGACATAAAAAAGTTCAATATGCGCTCCTTCACTTTAATACTGTGTGACACTAGTAGCATCAGATCTGGTTGTGCTACACTTCCTGTATCGACCGTGATAAGATTACATCAAAGATCAAAAGTCAGACTTTAGTTTTAAACTTTTTGTACTTGTGCTCAACGGCAAGCCAAACTATACACTACAGAAGTCCCTCATACATAATGAGATAAAGTTTCATAGACATAATAATCTATCATAATATTAATGTTTTTCAACAGTAAATAAAATTCAGCATGAGACGTTATTTGACTAAAAGAATTGCAATATCATTGATATTAATGACTCAATTTTTCCAAGTGTTACATGGAAGTGGAAATGATATTTGAGACTGAAGAAAGATCCCCAGCAAAGTTCGATTTTGAAACTTTTCCCCTACACCTTGGGAATAGTGCAGCTCTGCTGTAGGGAGGCACTAGAGCCAGTTGGCACAGCGTGCCATCACTTGATCTGGCCATACCCCCATGGGGGACTTCTGTCCAATTGGTTACTCAACTTTCATCACGGCAAGGACACATAGGTTCATTCCCGGTTCCTACAGAGCGATGAGAAAATTAATTTTCTCCGAGTGTGAACCCTCTCTTGTATATTGAAAGATATTTTATCGCGCTCATTGAGAGATAACTGATACTTTTAAGCCCGTCCCTTGTTAAATACAATTTTTTTTTAAAGTTTGAAAGGTCTAAGTTACAAGCTTGCGGCCGGATTTGGCATTAATTTTTTTACTGCGATTCGCCTATTGACAGGAAATCTGAAAAGGGTCGGAGTGGCTTTTGTTTTTTTTTCGATATTTTTCTTTCTGTTTTTTTGTGAAATCTTTAGAATTTCTTTCTGATTCTTTTTAAATTGCACCAATTTTTCATGCCTTAGTTAAAATTTAGTCTAGTTCAATTATTGATCGCTCATTCATAGTAGATTCGGTTTCCCGACATGAACCAAATAGTTCTTCCTAAAAAGAGAGAGCAATTACTCTACCAGCGGTTGCGCTTTCAGTCCTCTTTACCAAACGTAAAAGACATCCGGAAACCAACTTCTCTTTTTTTTCCTTCTTTGATCCTCTGCTCTCTCTTATTAGCCGTTTCCTCCAAAGCCTTAGGAAAACATACTCTGTGATCAAATAGACCTGTCTCTCTGATTGGTCTGGTACCTCCTCGGCGTTCTGTCCTTTTTCTTCATCGCTAGATCTTTATTAAAGCTAGAAACACAATATTGTCTCTCTAGTATTATTCTAAGACTAAGTAAAGGTGTCAACTCGATTGACTTGAACAAAACGCGGAGGTGAGAGCTTTTGGTAGGACCCTCATTTCATCTGCCTGCCGCAGCCCAAACAATCGTACTTCCTTGTTTTTAATTAACCGATTTTTTGGGGTGGTGGGGGGTGGCGGATAGTGTCCATGAAAGAGTTCACTTTATTGGTGAAGACTGTCACGGACGACTAGAAAGAAATTATCGAGTGTTGTAGTGTTTTCATGGGAAACCAGTAATCAATAGAAAGTAAAAAAAAATATGGTGCTGCCAACTCCCTCTGCACCACTGACTCATCAGCATTTCAGATGCTATGGACAATGTGTTCCTGCCATTAATGCGCCATATAAGTTTGGGAACAGACTGGATCAGGTATGTCCTGAATGTGCGTTCCCTTAAGGACATTTTAAAAATAGATCAGCAAGTTTCTAGAGGTACTGAATATTGCTTTTTTTAAATTTATTTGCAAATTGTAATTTCTCGAAATGGGGATTCAGTCGATAAGAAGTGAAGTTTCCTCATTGATGATGACAGCAAAACAGTGTATCAGTTGATGCAGAGACACAATTGAAGATGTCACGTTGTTCTGTTTTTTGTTTGTTTGTTTTTTTTCTGAACAAACTATTAACGAATGCTGCCATTCGGAAAAAGATCAAGAATTCAAAGAATAAAATGGCAATATCTTTTCAGTTTGACACTAATTATAAGATATGTGAGAAATAAGTGCAATAATGATTAGTTGCCTAAAATGGTCATACTTTTTTGTTTCTCATATACCCTCCCACATTATCGATTTGATAACTATTTCGACTAAAATATATTAATTTTTTATTAGTTTCAATTCAGGTTATGTTACTACTGGATCTTTCAATAGTTGGAAGAAATGTTAATACTTTTGAAGTGAAAAAAAAGTTCGGAAAAAGCGTCGTGATTTCTCAGTTTCAATGTGTTTCACTTTTCTCTCTTAGCTTACTTTAACAATCGAAATATAAATATCCATACAGGATTAAGTTCTCCAATAACTTAGATGAAAGTTGCCATGAGTTATACAAAACTTAGGATATATATATATATATATATATATATATATATATATATATATATATATATATATGGATATTTACATTTGGATTTTCAAAGTAAGCTAAGAGAGAAAAGTCAACATTTATATATGTTACATATGTTTATAGATAGATAAGAGAAAAAGATAGAGAGAGAAAAAGGATAGATAAATAGATAGATAGATAGATAGATAGATAGATAGAGAGAGAGAGAGAACCAACGCCTTCATCCTAGCTCAGTCATTATCCACATCATGCATCTTACTGCAGCCAGGGTCATTTCAAACAGCCAGAAGTTCTTTCTCCCCTGAAGAGCTTTTATTCGTGTGTGCCACGCATTTCTAGTAAGGATGCATTATTGATGACGTCTATCCTGGAGACAAGTTTATGGAGACGAGTTAGGCCTGGTGCTTGCTTTTCTCCTTATTCACTTACCAGCACTGATCCAAGAGCATGACCTATGCAACGCACGGAATCGCTTTCCGGGATAAAGTAGCCTGATGGGGCCTGTCATTATTAGCCGTTTAAGGAAAGAGTTAGTGGCTTTATTGAGTTAAGAGAAGTGCTCTAAAGACTCGGTTTGGTACATTTATATGAAATCACGTTTGACTACCGCTTAGATGAAGAATGGTTGGTGATGAATACGATTGGCGATTGTTGCTGCAGCATTGACCTTGGCAAATGAAACTTGTGTCGTGCTACAACCCTATTGCGCAGAAAGCAAGGTCGTGTATAAGCGCAGTACAAAAGTTAGTCTGCAGGAAATTAAATGTGTTGGAAAAGTTTTGGAGGAAAGGTATCATGAACGAGAGGAAAGTCGGTCAATAGTGTCTACAGTGAAGTTTTTGTACACTTGAAAAAAAGCTGTGGATGTTCATTGCAGTAAGTCCACAATAAAAATCTAGATACAATTCGCCAATGCCTGCGTGTTGTTTTCTAGATTGTCCTACAATACAGATCATTTAGGAAGACAATAATGGTTTGGGTTTCAGGGCGGTGTAGATGCTAACATTACTCTGTCAATATTACACTTGGCAGTGATGCTTCATCAATATTTGCTTAGGCAAAGACGGCCGTGTATTGGCGGTTAACGTGAATCGATGGAACGGTGAGCGCTGGGTAGCAATGTTGTTTGAAGGTGGACTTTTCGCTGTGTCCTTCGAACAGGGACAGGGACAATGGAATGAACCTTGTGTAATACAGAGCGGCTAGCTCAGATTGTGAAAGTAAAATTAAGTAACGAAACAGAGATAAACGGGAAAAGTTTGATTTAAAAATAAAACTGATCTGGGCAGCAATGTCGATATATTGATCTATGGGTGGAAGGGTGTAGAGTCCACTGCCAGGTGGAGAAACGTATGGTTACATAAACAGTTTAGAATAATATAAGTGAGAATTAATGTGAAGAAATATTAAGAAATAAAGGTAAATAATGGGCAAGTAAGGTCAATATTAATGTATAATTATTCAAAGCATAAAGGTAAATAAATAGACAAGTAAAGGGTAGCGAAGGTAGTCAGGTAACAAGCGTGCTAGTTGAATAGATAAGATCAAAGAGAGAAAGACTAGTAAAAATAGAGAGAGAGAGAGAGAGAGAGAGAGAGAGAGAGAGAGAGAGAGAGAGGGGGGGGGGGAGAGGGAGAGGGAGAAATGCGACTTAGATGTATCGAAATAGTGAAAGATATATGCATACATACATACATACATACAGAGATAATACACTCATACAAACACCAATACATGCACTGATACATCAAAACTTTGGGTACTAAGATTTACACATAAGATTGCCACAAAGATAGGTTTTTATTAGAGGAGAATTTTAAATCTTTCAGAAAAGGGAATACAAACAAGCACTGAGCCAGGATAGGATACTTTGAATATTGATTTTCTCTTCTGCACTAATTAAGTTTTCATAATTATGATGAACTCGTAAGGTTCGTTTCTAAAACCACTTAACTATGAAGAAGAAACATAGAAAATGATGGGGAAGAGTGCGAGGGAGAGGGACTTGAATTGAAAAGAATTGAGTTTCATTTTCAAACGATCAACTATTAGGCGAGTTGCGTTTTTCTTCCTTCGTTTAAAAGATACAAACGAAAGTTCTTGAAAATCTTTATTCATTTAATTAAACACTGAGTATCTAATGAGTGTATTTCTAATAAATGAATGAAAGGTAGAAACTAAAGCTAGAGGGAAGAGGGAAAGCGAAAGAGATAGATAGATAGATAGATAGAGAAAGAGAGATACAGGCAGAGAAGGGGAAGGTAGAGAGAGAGAAGGGGGAAAGGGGAGAGAGAGAAGGGGGAAAGGGGAGAGAGAGAAAGAGAGAGAGAGAGAGAGAGAGAGAGAGAGAGAGCGAGAGAGAGAGAGAGAGAGAGAGAGAGAGAGAAAGAGAGAGAGAGCGCGAGAGAAAGAGAGAGAGAGAGAGAGAGAGAGAGAGAGAGAGAGAGAGCGCGAGAGAGAGAGAGAGAGAGAGAGAGAGAGAGAGAGAGAGAGAGAGAGAGAGAGAGAAAGAGAGGGAGGGGAGGTTGAGATGGTGATAAGATATTCTACAACGGGATACAAATGATACAAAGGAACATGGTCCGCTTTTGACAGGATCCTGCCTGCCATTCGGTGTAACAATTAATGAGCAATAAAAACCTTTTCCTTCTCATCGAATGGCTCTTATATGTAAAACATACCTTTTTTAGGCAAAAGGATTGGCGTATTGTGCGTCTATCAATTTACTTACTTTTATCACTATATCCCTGTGTCTACTTAAATTGGATTCATAGAAAATTATGGATACTTTCACAGTTATGCAAGAGGATATACGCTTATACTTGATTGTAACCTGTTTATATGTGAGACACTTTGTTCGGTTTTATTTTTAAAATTGCCAGAGTACCGTTTACTCCCAGCTACAGCATTGCCCTGTCGTTCAGGAAAATAAATTGGTTTTCTGCATCGGTATGACAAGAGATTTTTGAAATAAGCGTATCTAAAAAAAAGCTTGAAGCTCCAGCAGTTAGACTGCGAGTCGGTCTGATCTAGACGGAAGTTCAACCGTGTGAGTATGGGTCTTTACTGGTCTCAGGGGGCGGTGGTTTCTGAGAGAGGGGAGTAGGGTAGAGAGAGAATGAGAGAGAGAGAGAGAGAGAGAGAGAGAGAGAGAGAGAGAGAGAGAGAGAGAGAGAGAGAGAGAGAGAGAGAGAGAGAGAGAGAGAGAGAGAGGTGCAAACAGCACAGCATGAGGGATATCTTTGAGCTAAAGTGAGCAACACTCTGTGAGCCGTGGCGTTTCTAACGAGTGCAGCTCCCCTAGGTGGGATTGATTTCGTTTTCTCTTGCGGTTTCAACAAGCCTATTAGAAAATAATTGTCAGTGTGGGGGAGTGAACGTTTGTGTACGCGTGTGAGAGGGATTGATGGGGAAAAGTTAGAACGAAAGGCCAGAGAGAGAGATAGAGAGAGAGAAGGATAGGGAGAAAGAGAGAGAGAGAGAGAGAGAGAGAGAGAGAGAGAGAGAGAGAGAGAGAGAGAGAGATGCAAGTGGGATCAGGAAGAGAAAGGGACATGCGACTTCAATCATTGTCGATAGAAGTAGGAATTGAACCTTACCAACATCGTGCCTATGTCATTGATAAAATCCATGAAATTTTAAAGTCGTTATTAAATGCTGGAGGAATGGACAAAACAAGCTTTTCCCTATTTGAGAATGCCACCTTCACCTTTCATCTTCCTTTCAATTGAGCTTTTGTTACAAATAAGAGTTCCATTTTCAAAGTGAAACCGATAAATGCGAAGATGGGAACGGGACTTTCTCTGTTTTTTTAATCAGATAAACAAAATAACAAGAATTCTTGAGCTTTTGTGTTAACACTTGATACTCCCAATCTAGCTTCAGTGAGACCACGGTTCCTTTTCTTTGCTTCAGTTTGTTTCAAGTGCTCCATCTAGCGTACTCCGATGCATTATTGATACACCATCCAGGTTCACTAGAGGTCACTGTGATGCTTTAAGCGATGGAGGAGTTATATATTTTGACATGGGAACATCAGGGATGTAATCATGGTGTTTAGTATTGCGTTGAAAGTGGGCTGGCTTTGCACAAAATCTAATTATTCTGACTTTATTTTTCTATTATCAATGTCTCGTTAATTGTGTGTTTGCGTGATATACTCCACTGAAGACTATAATGCAAAAGACAATTTCACCGATCTATTGTTTCACAATGAGGAGGTCAACTGAATTTCGATCACAATTCTTTAAGCGAAAGTTTTACTTATTGATGGAAGATGATGATAATAAAATATCAATGATGACAGTTCTCATAACCACCACCCCACCACTACCACCACTATTGTCCCCATCACTTCACGGCTAATATTCCTGCTGCTGTTTGTGCTGTTGCGAATACTACAACAACTACTGCATCTTACTTGTACCAACAATAAACAAGAACTACTTCTATCATTTTTTCTAATAAAATCACCACCTTTCTTCCCTATGCTCATTCTTCCCCTCATCATCACGTGATCATTGTGTATGAAAAGTCCACTTGTCGTCCGATCGTAAAAGTGTGGATATTTTTTTAACATAATAAGATTTAGAATATAATGTAAAAAAATGACATGTTGCAAAGACAAAGTATGATATGTAATGTTCTTTTTTGGACATATTCTTTTAAATACAGTCCCACAATTTTGAAATACTGCTAAGTATCAGTCAATCTGAAAAAACAAACAAAAAAAAAAATCAACAACTAAACACTGTATTTATTCGACTCGATCTGCTCACATCAACACAGTCATAGTGCATGTGTAAAAAAGAACAACGATAATTGAACCATAACTTTGAGACTCTTCTAAGAAGAATTCTTCAAAGCGATGTGAACTCTTTACTCTCGAAGATTGGACGGCTGACATCTACACGTCTGAGGAGATTAATTGAAGTATACTGCAATCTACGTTAAAACCGGGGCATTGTTTTTGTTTTTGTTTTGTTTTTTACACCTTTTATAAATTTAAGTTTATACTTTCTCTAAATTTCATCGAAGTTTTCTTTTTCGATCTTAATAAGATCCTTAGCCAACGAGAAAATATTTTTTTTTTTGCACTGCTACATCAATCAAAAAAAATCTGTGTGCTGGTTTTGCGCTGTATAAACTGTTGAACAGTAATGTCATGTAATATACCATATCCTCTGAGACCAGCACCTTGAACATAAAATCTATTAATTTTCTTTTCACTGTAGGATACACCCTGAAATAGTCGTTTACTGTGCCTATATCCGGCTTTTTCAAAAGTTACATTAATTGGAACTTCAACGAATTGCATTAATTCTGTTCAAGTTTCAAGAACATTTTGCGCGTAGGTGTTTAAATGGAGATGACAAAAAATATAAAATTATCATTCAAAAAGAAAGAATTATTGGGTCAAATGCCCAATGATTGAGATCGTCCGTTGCAAAATGTAGGTCTTAGGCAGAGAGTAAATATAAGAAACTTGACCATTGAAGAGATAAGCTGAGAGAAGAGGGTTGAAAAGGTAGTTCAGCAGCCACATCAAGGACAGTGGACCGACTGGGATATTGCAGAGCAGAGGTCCTTGGCATAGAATGATATCTGGCATGCGGCACCGCTAAGGATTAGCTTCTTCATCGGGTCAGGGTACAACCTCTTAGCCTCCACAACTAACCTTGTGAGGAAAGATAGAAGACCCTTCTTACCACCTCTGCCTAAGCAAACAGACTACAGAACACATATTCTTGTAAGAAAGTCCTCTCTAAAGTGCAACAAAGTAGGCCAACTTCAATAACTTTTCTCTGACATTTACATTGCATTGAAGAGTCAAAAATGCACTTATTTTCAGTACCAAGACGTGATATGAAGATTTAATCATAGCACCGAATCAAACGAAAGGAGTGCTGGCGACTTGAATGTTTCAGCATATCTTTTCAATGGGGCAATCATTCCACTGCAATCAGAAAAACAAAACTTTCGCGATATATTGTGAGAATTCAGCTTACTCTCGTAAGATCATTCTGATTATACTGGATGTCCATAAAAAAAGAGTGAAAGAGTGTCACACCTACAAAAGAGAAAACACTTAGACTTGATTAAAAGGTAGAAAAATCTGGCTACCAAGCCAAGACAACGCTAGCTGAGATTGGCCCCGAAGAAATTGTAGATCGTCATCCTATTATCTTCTGAACAAACTTTCCACTTATGGCAACAAAAGAGAAAAGGGCTCTAAAATTACTGCCTGAGATAAACGAGAATAGTTATCGATGAATTAGGAGCAGGAATATTGAGCTTTAGCCATGACATTTATAAGTAGATTGATATGGAGAGTGAGAAAGGGAGATGAAGAAGAAGAAGAAGAAGAAGAAGAAGAAGAAGAAGAAGAAGAAGAAGAAGAAGAAGAAGAAGAAGAAGAAGAAGAAGAAGAAGAAGAAGAAGAAGAAGAAGAAGAAGAAGAAGAAGAAGAAGAAGAAGAAGACGACGACGACAAGAGAATGCAGTGAGACAGAGACTCAAGTCTCAGAAAGACAGAGAACCCGACGAAGAGCAGAAAAATGATGCGAAAGCCAGGTTTCCCCTTTCGGCAGAACTGAGACGTCCAAGTTCCCCTGGATACTCGTGCCCTCTCCCTCCACTGAGGCGGCCTGTGTTCTAGAATCAGGCTTTCTTCCCTCCGCCTCACGAGGTCGTGCAATCTTCGTGTCGCATTGCGAGCCCGCATCCATCACGCTCCCACAATAAATCCGTCCGCCAATAATCGTCTTGCCAGACTCATCTCATTTCACTCTGTTTTTGCCCCTCTGGGCCGGCCTGAAAGCTGAATAATGCATTTTTATCATAGCGACCTCTCTCAAGAATGAGCAACTGACTGGCTTCCAAATTGTCGTAGCAATATCTTTTTTGTTTGTTCCTGATTTTGTAATACTATTTAAGTGCTCAATAAGCTTTTTTCTAATGCACGACAGTAAGATTTAGATGGATAAAAAAGATAAAAGAACCAAGTTGGAAAAAACTGTTTAGACCAGTTTGTAAAAATATGATACATTCTTAACAAAGATATTGAATATGATGCGAAATTGGGAGTTTCAGGTTCATGTAGTTAAGACTAAAAGTTGGGGATACTAAAATATAAAATGAACATTGAAATTGTTAAGGAATTTAGTTTTTCTTTACATATTTCCAAATGTAACTCTACTGTTTTTCCGAGGTTTTGATAGGTGTTTATTAACGCAGTCACAATACCTAGGAAATGAAAAAAAAATGTTTTCAACCTGGTTTAATTACAGATTTCGTGATAAGTAAGGTATGCATTGAATAATACTAAACATGCTTCAAAATAAAGGATTTGATCCCACAAAATGATCGTCACTAATTTCAGTTTTTTCATCCAAATACAAATTGAAACTGTCACCGTTTCTTTTTTTTTTTCAGCAAGGAAATCTAACAAATATCAAATATTATCTTTGTAAGAAAACGATGACTTATTCGAAAACATACCTTATGTTATCTAATCTAGGAAAAAAAACAAGGTCCTAATACTACTTACGTCTAACTTTTTAGTCCTGTAATCTACGGGTACGATAATACAGCCTATGATTTACACCTGAAGACATGACAATCTTTGTAGAGCCGACCTTTCCGACCTATTGTAAGAGAGAAATGTGATTATCAAACAGATGCCCTTCCACTTTTGCTTTTCACAATCAACATCAAAAGAGCTCGATGTCTGATATTTTGTGAAAGAAAAAGGTTTATGTCAACATTATGTATCCTCATTGATGGGGTCAACATCGATTGATTCTTTTTAAAAAAATTCCATGTTTCAATGCAACGTCCAGAATCCATATCTAAAATTATCTCTGTGTCCAGGAGGAGGGTTCAGAAAGAGGAGCCGTACCCTGCATATCAACAGACAAAAGTGAAATCTGCATGTTTTTTGAAGTCCCTTTTTTTTCTAGTGCACCGTTTCCCCAAGGAATCTTATACATAGATTTTCCAATATCACCGCCAAGTCAACTTTATTAATTAGGTCGTCACAAACGTCTTAGTAGATCTTACTCAGAACTTCTTATAAGCGTTTCTTCTAACCACGCTCATAAAAACTTAGTGGCCCTACAACCCGTGTAACATGTTTTGCCTTTACTTGCATCATGGGTCATCAAACAACACGATGGAGAGGCTGAGAACTCCATGTCTAATTATCTCCTTGGGTCAAAGGGGCCAATAAGTAAAAGTCGTTTCAGACTTGGATTAAAGTTTGGTTTAGCTCAAGTAAAGAGGTGTTTTTTTCTTTCAAATGTTTCAATTCTGGTTGGAATTTTCCTTTTTTGTTTGGGACATTTATTTTCAAAGCTTTATGTTAGAGAAAAAAGTTCCCTTAAAAAAAATCTTTTCGATAATATTTAAATACCGTGCAACTATCGAGCTCTAGTTCCAGTTGCTTTTGTGAACACTGCAAACTTTGTCTAGCAGTATTATCAAGCCAGCCTGTTTAATATCCATTACAATAATATAATCTAAGGCGAATAAAATAATAAAAAAAAAAACCTCTAAATATTTTACGGATATTTTGCCTAAAACTACGGATATTGTGAAAATTTTATTTTGCTCCTCAGAAGTAGTTATAATGCTATTACCTTTTCGGATCAACCTGTATGTACTGGATTGGACTGCATTTACTTTGACGTGCCAGGGCTTTACTTGAGGATACAGCATGAAACGACGGATCAAGTCTTTACTGAATAGCAACCTGGATGTAATCTCCACTAGGATGGCTTAATACATTTTGATTATGGAGTAACAAATCAGTCAAAAGATTCGTGCTGTCATCAGTTCATCCAAATTCATAGAATGTAGAGTAAAGTAGTGCTCGCTCTATGAAATGCGGGGTTTTCATCCCTTTGTCGTTGGTACAGGAATTTGAGCGTCACATCCTTCCACCCCTGCCATGTCTATCGAGAACTTTATTTAGTGTGACAAAGAATGCTTGCGTCATACTTTAAGTGTCAAGGTTACATCAGGAATCCCACGGTCACAATCTTACTCACGGGTAGAGAGTCGAAACTTGTCTGTGAAAATATCATAGACCTAATTCTTTTACATCCTTTTTCTCCATCTGTCTCGGTTAAAAGCGGTCCCTTTTAAACGTCGCCAGAGGTTAAACTTCTATTTGCTGCCGTTTAGAAAACGCTAATGCATTCCATTTTTCAAGCACTTCTAGAGCTCACGAGAAAGCGTCCGATGGACAAGTATGGGAAGTGGGCAGTGAAGTTGACGAAAAGGTGAAAAGACTGGGGGTTACAGACAAAGGTTAACTTTGCTTAAGAAAATACGTTCAGTTTCTGAAAAGCAAAAGTAACTTAAAGATATAAGAAGATAACAAAGAAATTATTCGTTTTCCACAAGAATCTTCTCTTCATCCACATTTTTTGGTATTCATTACAAAGTGGTCTCATGATAGCTTGATATTATTTTATTCCTTTTTTTTTTTATAAAATTGTCTCCAGCGCGTACTAGGACGAAGACTTATTTCTCCTTTCTTTTTCTTCTTTTCCCATTCTTTCTCTCACTCACTCTC
This sequence comes from Elysia crispata, assembly GCA_033675545.1. Lineage (NCBI taxonomy): Eukaryota > Metazoa > Mollusca > Gastropoda > Plakobranchidae > Elysia > Elysia crispata. The sequence continues at coordinate 26,982 of JAWDGP010006777.1, read as the reverse complement.
TCTCTCTCTCTCTCTCTCTCTCTCTCTCTCTCTCTTTTTCTCTCTGAACCAGGGTCTTTCATATTCTCACAGTAAAATTATAAACTTGCGCTCACATATAGATTAATCAAAACAAGCTTCCGCTACAAGTCTCATGAATTGTAGAGTCAGGCAGAATACCACAGAGTGAGTCTACTAGTGCACTTAACCAGTTCCCGCCCCATTATCAGACTCTGTTTCTCAACAAACACATTTCCCAGGCATGAAGGTCTCACTTCATGTATAATAAATTTACGACAGACAGAAACGTGTCGCGAAAGTTGCGGTATTCTCAGATCGATTGATCAAGAGAGAGAGAGAGAGAGAGAGAGAGAGAGAGAGAGAGAGAGAGAGAGAGAGAGAGAGAGACAGACAGACAGACAGACAGACAGACAGACAGACAGACAGACAGACACGTGTCGCGAAGGTTGCGGTATTCTCAGATCGATTGATCAAGAGAGAGAGAGAGAGAGAGAGAGAGAGAGAGAGAGAGAGAGAGAGAGAGAGAGAGAGAGAGACAGAGAGAGAGACAGAGACAGACAGACAGACAGACAGACAGAAACGTGTCGCGAAGGTTGCGGTATTCTCAGATCGATTGATCAAGAGAGAGAGAGAGAGAGAGAGAGAGAGAGAGAGAGAGAGAGAGAGAGAGAGAGAGAGAGAAAGAGAGACAGAGACAGAGACAGAGACAGAGACAGAGAGGAAGAGACAAACAGACAAATTCTTAAAGGAAATAAGGACACAACTTTATAATTACAGGACAAAAAAGATATAACAAAACTATTTTCAATTCAACATTTAAATGTTTCACTTTGTAAGCTTCGTCAGTATTATTATATCCTCCAAGTGTGGTGTTTTTGCTTTCTATTTAGACAGAGAAAGACAGAGAGGAAGAAAGATAGAGAGAGATAAATAGATAGGGGGAGAGAGAGGGAGAAAGAGAGAGATAGATAGGGAGAAAGGGAGAGAGAGGAACTAGATAGATAGATAGATAGAGAGAATAGAGAGGGGGTGCTAAAAGATTTCCTGATGACCTGGGTACCACCGATCAATAACATTTTTTTGCCCAAACCTGACCTTGTGGAAGTTCAAACTGTCTATAGAGTTAAGATAAGATCACCGATCTCTAAAGTTGAGTCAAAAACCCTTCAAGCGAGTGTGCGCTGTAGCTAATGTTAAGCTGCTGCAGTGTTTATAGTTATATCACTCATGGGACAAACAAATGGCTTAGCACATCTGCAGTTTGTTTACTTGAGTGTCTATTGTTTTAATTTTGATTGATTTTTCTTGTAATTCAGATTGCATCACACAGTAAAAAAAAGTGTAGATAACTGAGTGGAAATTTGAGAAATCAGATTTTTCTGTATTTTCCTAATCTACGCTTATTAGAAGGCTATGACGTCCCGCAAAAAAAATCCCTAGAGATGCACTATTCTTGCTCATTTATTTTAACCTAAACGATAATGATTGTTAAAAGAAACCACAAATAGATAAGACTTTTTTCAAAATTAGCTATATATATTTTTATTTAGTGTGCATCTAGATCTATGTCACTTCGTTGAGCATCATAAGATGCGAACGTTCGAACAAGTATATGTAGCAATGCTATGAAAAATTGAAAGTATTTTTTCTGTTTCGCAGGATTTGAGGACTTCATCATGCGTTGCTTTAGAAATAAATGCCTCCCAAATAACTCCCTCCTTATAATAATGCCCCTAGCACACAAAAATTCTCGGAAATTCATGGCGCAAAAATTGCCTCTGGGAACATATTACTTTGCTGAACGCCAAGAGATTGTAACATGAAGGCAGACTTTTATGTACCATTTCATAGACAATGAAATATTTTACATTAAGAATAGGATTGGAATATCTTAAAGACCAAGTTGTGCAAAAATTTTCATTTATTACTATATCATTTATAATAATTGTTATCAGTCCGACATTTGAACGTAATGATCCCTGTGTTAAGAGGAAGCTTCAGATTTGGCAGAAAGCCAGTCATCTTTGTCATTCGAATGCTCAAGAATATTTTTAAATCATACTTGACAATGGTCTAGTTTCACCATCATGTTTATTCTAAATTTAAGTTTTATTGAGCTATCTACTTAAAAATTTTAAAGCAGGTAAGAGTTCATGATTGTTACATCCTATCAGTCAACGTACTTAAAAGGGGCTATACAGGAGGGTTGTTTCACATAGATGCAACCTTGGGTTTCTTGTGGAAATAAATCAAACCAATTTCAAGCAAAGTAATAATCATGGATCATATTAATTATCACCATAGTAATGCAAATCAAGATATTGATCCTGAAAAATCTAGGTTTCCGTTTTAGAAAAATCCAATGTAAAATAGAATATTTATGAGACCCAGGTAATGATTTATATTTCAGGAAGAAAAAGACATTTCTATTTTTTTACAAAGCGATAATCCAAAAAAAAAAAAAAAGAGAAAAGTTTAAAAAGTTAAGGCACGAGAAATTGGGAAGATAATGATAAAATAATTCTGTGTGTATATAGTTTAGAGAATGAAACACAGCATTTCTCGTGAATTATTCAATCAGAATTTAGCAGCAACATCCTACTATGAAATATATGAGTGATATTTGAGACAAAGCCTAGACAAAATCTAATAGAACCTTCCATGTTCGAAATGAAATTCAGAATCGCTTTCTAATAATTGAAGCTGGCAGAGAGATTCCCGACCATGGAGTTGTGCAATGAGACCGAAAGAGAGTTAATTTGTTAGGATCCCAACGCTACACTCATGATTGCCTGTACTTCTTTAACTTTCTATTTCTCTCCTTCTGTAAATTAAAACATCGACAAAAAGTATATGTAGCGCAGCAACCTATAGCAAACATTATTCACCGCGCAAATAAGCTGCAATGTATTCGTAATAAACAATGGTGCGAGAAAACAGCATGTTGTGTCACTGAGACTTAAAACTTTCCCTAATAGAACACAGAGAGAGAGAGAGAGAGAGAGAGAGAGAGAGAGAGAGAGAGAGAGAGAGAGAGAGAGAGAGAGAGAGAGAGAGAGAGAGAGAACACAGTGAGGTATGAAAAACAATCGATAGACGTGATGGAAAAAAACCTGACAGTTACAGCTCTTGTTTGTATTTCAAATGACGAAAAACGCAATTAGATTGGAACTTAACTAACGTGTGCTGCCGGAATTGTCGGTATGTCTTGAGTCAAAAGCGTACTTAGACAGCTCAAGCGGTCACATAACTTATGTCTCATATTGATGTTGATAACTATATACTAATTCTACGGTGACAGAACCATTAAAGAATACTACTAAATCCGTTTCAGACAACACTTTAGATCTCATATCAAGATCCTTGATTTCAGAAAGATTCGAAGACACGAAACTAACCAACACGTAGCAACAAGTAGCTAATCCTGAGTAATGCAATGTTAAATAATACCTCAATTCTCGATGATTTCCGTGAGGATGGAACAGACTGTCTCTCATGACCATAGCGGTTACTGTCTATGAGTCAAATTTGTCCCGGGATAATCATTTTGTGCAAGCAACATTTCCATCATGAAAACTCGACATTTTTTTCCTTCATGTTGGCTTTTAGCAACAACTTAATTACATTAAGACGACTAAACTCGCCGCCAATAATAAATGTTCACATCTGCTTTTGATAATCCGCTGTAAGTTTTTCAATTTGAGCTTGCTTACACTATTATTATGTTAAATTGTACAATGGTGAAATGAAAAGCCGGAATTGAAGACACGCACAGATTCTAAATAAGCGCAAGCTGAGGAAATACACCTCTCGAGAAGACTGACTCTGTTTCGACATTGTTTGATGTCCTTAATTCGAGAGATTTCAAGCTGGCTAGTGTCGAAAGATTTATTAAATTCTCTAACTTCTAATGGCGAGCTGTATCTGTTACATCATGATTCTGATCTTGCATTTGGCTAGAGAGAAAAAGCGAGAATGCAGAGATAAAGAGAGAGAGAAATATAGAGAGAGGGAGAGAGAGAGAGAGAGAGAGAGAGAGAGAGAGAGAGAGAGAGAGAGAGAGAGAGAGAGAGAGAGAGAGAGAGAGAGAGAGGTACAAGAATGGGTAACAGACGTTAAAATATTATATATTTTATGTAGCTAGAAAAATATGTTCAATTGCTGAGAAAGGTAATTTAACAGGTAGGAGTTAAAGAAAAAAAAAACAGAAAAAAGGGGAGGGAGGAGAGAGGGAATCAGTGAGAGGGAAAGAGACAAAAAGAGAGAGAAAAGAGAGAGAAAGAGAGAGACACACACACAAAGATAGAGAGAGAGATATTTCTATTAGAGCCCGATAAATCTCAGGAGCGGCTAGAATGTGAGAGGACAGCTATCAGAGAAATGTTCAATAATGTATGCTGTTTGAGATATTCTAGAAATATAGAGTTATTGAATAATGAGCATACAGTTCTGAAAACCCAAGGTCGTTATAATATAATTTCACACGAGAAAAGGTTCTGTTTTGTTTTTTTCAAAAACGATGGAGGATTGAAAGATTTGAACAGTAAAAAAAAATTCCATAAATCTCTTCGTCATCGATTGCGCTTGGTTAGTTCAGGTCGGAACAAAGGTGTGTCGTGCCATATAAACATATTTATAGACAGCATCTACTATCGATTGATTGAGTTGGAGCCACTAGGGTCCCAAACGTTGTGCCATTAACAGAGCTTGGTTTGTTATTTCTTCTTGCTAAAGTTAGTTGTGTTGATACAGTGTGAGTGATAAGGAAGTAACTTTATTCTTGCTCAGGGAAGGTAGTTAGTGAGGTGACAAGAAAATAATGTGGTTCATAGATAATCTAAATCAAAACTCGCAGATTACTGTTTAATTGAAACGTTTTAAATCAATGTGGGTCCAAAAATTTTCATTACAAATGGAAAAAAAATGAACATAATATTGTTTTGTGCGAAACGAGGTGCTGGAGATAAACTTTTACAAAGGTAAATTTCTATGTATTATCAAGCTGCCTGAAAAGTAGATAAAAGTTTTGTCTCACTTAAATTGAATTCTTGATGATAGTTGCAATTACCAGGTTATATTGATAGGAGATGGGAAACTCACAGAACATCCTCATTAACACAGAATCATATGGATTAAACGAAAAGGCGAAGAAATGTGACAGGTAAGAATGGAAGATGACTGTAGTGTTTAAAGGAAAATTTAAAATTTATACAGAAAACGAAAATATCTTCGGTCATTGGTAGGATTCATGCTCTACCTTGTGATCTCTAAATAAAAAAAAATAATAATAAAAAAGCGGTGTTGTTACACGACTAGTTTTTTTTCATACAGGATTACTTACCCTAAGACACAGAGAAATCCTCTTTGGAAGCTCTCCTGTCTCCAGTCTCCCAAACCCATGGAATCCTGGAGAACAAGCTTTATTTGTCCGATTGCTGATCAGACAATCCCCTTTGTAAGAGCACGTACAATTCCTCCTTACGGCTCCTCAATACCGTGTGCCCCAGAACACAGCCCTGAGGACCCTTCTCGCATCCACAATTTATGGGAAATAGCCGATCAGCTCGGACTGTCGCGCTAATGCTCGGTTCCAGTGATGGTGCGGTCTGGTGCGGTCTGGTGCTCTAGTCTGCTCTCACGGGTCGCGCACTGTGCCACTCGTCCAGTGGGTAGGGGACATGATGGAATCTTTGTTTTGCTATTTCGCTATGACATCGCCATGGTGCGATGCTTCATGGGAGCTGGTGGAGGCACTAATTGTGAGTTTCTGAAGCGGGAGGGTTTTAGGGAGAGTCGAGGAAAGAGAGGGGGAAGGGGGGAGGGCACTTGCGTCTGCCCGTTGGGGGAAAATGATTTGTCCCGAAAGAAGATGCTATAAAGACATCACTATACTGAAAATAGGCAAGCACGATGATAGAACAGCTGAGAAATAGTCGGATGATTTAATATACGTTCAGATTAATAAAAAAGACAAAACAGGTGAAAAAAATGAAAGATGAGAAGATAGACTCAAGGAAATTTACTGCTAGAGAGGTCGACATATAGCTCAAAATAGAAAAAAATATGAAATTCCATAGGCAGAAACATAAAGGATAATTGAAACCTCTTCCAAAAAAACAGATAGATAAATATAAACCTTTTTTTTCTTCTTAATCGAGATTTTTAATCAATGATTATCATAAATCTATCCTCATGATTGATCAAGGAATACTCCTTGAAGTAGAGCGAATAAAAATGCAGGGCGAAGAGAGAGAGATAGAGATAGGGAAAGAGAGAGAGACAGAGACAGAGAGACAGAGAGACAGAGATAGGGACAGACAGAGACAGAGAAAAAAGAGAGATACATAGATAGAGAGAGAGAAAGAGAGAAAAAGGAAGGGGGGAGGGGGGGGGAATAATGTAATCGCTAAATAAAAAATGCAGACAAAATAGCCCTGCTGAAAAATGAAAGCAATATAACTAAAAACAAACAAGTTGCGCAACTCGAAATCACTTGCGTTGATTGCTATTTGATCCAGTATTAAGCGGAGCAGACAGCGGGCTATCCATGAAGATTGTTTTTATTTATATTCAGACATTATGCTCAGTGCTTGTTATTCATGGACATCTCTATTTTATGCTTGTATGGTTTGATTTAATATGTTTTGTGCTTCGTCAAGTATTTTCTTATTTTTTTTTCTTATTTTTTTTTTTCAGTCATTCTCCTTGGTTTTTTACTTTTTGTTTTTTATTTATTTATTTATTTATTTATTTATTTATTTATTTATTTATTTTTTTTTTTTTTTGGGGGGGGGGGGGGATAAACAATTACATGAGATTGAAGAAATCCAAATTTTGAAAAAGTTCAATCTGACGGAAGTTGTAGTTGTAAATCCATGCTGTCATCAGAGTTCTTTGGTTGAGCAAGATTCAATTTCTCGCTTCACGAACTTGCAATAGGTGTCGATATGAACAAAAGAAAGTAATTTCATCACACTGCAGA
>JAWDGP010006777.1:0-15000 GCA_033675545.1 Elysia crispata | reverse complement strand
TTCCATGACTGGGCAAGTTAGACACATTTTTCTTGCCATTCACTCTGCTTGTTAACACAAGGAAAACAATGTGGAAAATCAATAACTGTATAAAAAATGTATGAATGGTTTAAATTCCAATTTATGAAATAGATACTCATAATATACAAAAGTTATGAGAGAGAGAGAGAGAGAGAGAGAGAGAGAGAGAGAGAGAGAGAGAGAGAGAGAGAGATGGATGGATGGATGGATATTTTTTCTATTAAGTGCTTGTTCATAATAATATCTAGAGCAAAATCGCCTTTATTTCATATTCAATGCTAATTCGAATTTTTTTTCTATATTCGTGTCTCATAAATAAATATTACAAAAGTGCTGAAATACTCAGAATGTAAATGGGCGTCTCACGTCATGAGGTAAAGTTTAAACTAATACTGTTCTGAGCTACCAGGTTTGACTATGGATTTATCAGTGAAGAGAAGTAGAATATCGAGATGAACATAATTGGTGAATGGGACAGACACAGAACCAGTCAACCGCCCGAAGCGTGTCTCATAGATTTAATGCCACGCAAAACAGACTGAGAAAAACCAACTTTTGTCGGTTCGCAAAGCGTATGATTAATAGTAAACGTTGAGAACTTTAAATTATAACCAAACCACAATAATATTGCTCCTGCGTTCTACTGTTTATGTTCGATTTGAGACATTGAAACGAAACAGCAACAACAACAACAACAACAACAACAACAACAACAACAACAACAACAACAACAACAACAACAAAACAAACCCGAAACGAAACAAACCCGAAACAAAGATGGAGAGAGTTATAGATCATATAATTATTTTTTGTTGTTATTGTAGCTGAATCTTGTCTTATAGCCACTCGAAAGTTCAATAACAGGAGCGGTTTGAGGAAGCGTTCCCGTGGAACTCGAATAAAGTAGCTACCAGAGAGGCAGAGTGGAAACTTCTATCTCAACTCGTTAGGGAGGTTAGATGTGGTCTAACTTGGTTTTCAGCTGTCTTGTTTCGTCACCCTAGAGAAAATACAGTATCCAAAGTTTTCCTGCATTCTCCCTGGTGGCCACTAATCAATGTCTGCTTCTGTGGTCAGCGTACATAATAGTGGTAGACTATAGACTTATTACTGGCCGCCCATTGTACGCTATACGATATGTTTCGTGGGACTGTAGGAGGAGGAAAAAAAAAAAAAGAGAGAGAGAGAGAGAGAGAGAGAGAGAGAGAGAGAGAGAGAGAGATAGATAGATAGATAGAGAGATAGAGAGAGAGAGAGAGAGAGAGAGAGAGAGAGAGAGAGAGAGAGAGAGAGAGAGAGAGAGAGAGAGAGAAAAGCAATTATTATTGCACGTGCGGCTTCACTTCTCTCAAAGATTTGCAGTGTAAAACAAAGCTGTTTGTTCGAGCTGGGCATCCGAAATAGGGGTTTATATACTTCTCTATTGACCACTTTGGTAAGCGCTCTCTCTCTCTCTCTCTTTCTCTCTCTCTCTCTCTCTCTCTCTCTCTCTCTCTCTCTCCCTCTCTCTCTCCCTCAACATATGTTAGTAATTTTTCCTTTTTTTGCGCAATAAATAATATGTCATTTTTATGTTTCTATGTGTTTTTTACGCGAGGCAAGTCCATCATTTTTGTTTAGTACGACATTTTTATACAAGTGGTATAGTTGACAAAGTCATAGTGTGATCGATTCATTTTGATAATATTGTGACACAATTCGATGATCTCATTTCTCCATCTTTTGATATTTGTTTTGCTTTTTTAAAGTACTAATTATGTTTTCTAATTTTCAGCTCACTCTACTACCTTTCGTTTTGTACAGATTGATAGTCTGCATTTTGGCTTTTTTCCAAAATTTTGGCTGGTGATTCTCGTCTTTTTAGTCCTCCAGAAGATCATTAAATATGAGGGAAACAAATTCTGTGCATTTTATTTTTTTGAAAACGCAATCACCATTTTTGCTCTCTAAAATCGAATTTGCTCTGCAAACAAAAACAAAACAATACCATGTCCCCTCTTCCCTCTCCCCTCCGCCCAGAAAATAATAATAAATAAAAATAAATAAAAATAAAAAATCTGCAGGCGTTAAATAAAAAATTGTTTCTGAGAAATTTTTTCAAGTTTTGTTTTAAATTGAATTTCACACTGAAGATAATTCACTTTCTGATAAAACTAAAATCGGCACAAACACAAAATATTTTGTTAAACTCTTCGTGTCAATAACGTAATGAATTTTCAAAGGTTTTTATGTTATGTCTTTACTTTTAGGAGAAAGTAACTTTATAAATAGATTTAAAACATTTAATAGCCTTTAAAAATCAAAGGGTAAACATACATAAATGAAAATTGATGGTCATCATGAGTTTTTATATCTTACACGAACACCTGCACAAACAATATTGACAGTACTTGAGGCTGTAATATCTTGGAAATTATAAGCCGTCAATTCTGAAAGCAAATACGCCCACTTGTAATGGATTTAAAAATGTAATGACTGCTGGCAAATAAATAACTTTGAAAAAAATGAAAGTCGCCAAAAAAAAAACAAAAAAAAACAAAAACATTTTTTTAAGTTCCATGATTAGGTAAAAGTCATGTCCGTTGTATTTTGAAATTCTTTTTTTTCCCCTCTCTTTCTGGCTTCATGATGCACATTTCTCTTTATTTTACTATTTTTATTTCTCTCTCTCTACCTCTCTAGCTCTCTTCCTTTTTCTCTGCATCCTAATCTTTTCTACCCATCTCTGTATATTTTACAGACTCTTTAAACTTCTCAGAGACCCTCTCTCTCTCTCGGGTTGTTAACCTTTCCCTCCCTCCTACTTCTACGTCTCGTTCAAGCTTTTCCTCTCCTCGCGCTCTTTCCATCCCTTCCCTTCCCCTTCCGGCTTTGTTTGAGTTCCTTTCCTTCTGTCTATCCGTCCGTCTGTCTGTATGTCAGTCTCTCATAGTTTCAATCCCTGTTTTATCAGTCTGCTCCCCCTCCCCCCCCCCCAACCCACTTCTCTCTCTCTCTCTATCTCTCTCTCTCTCTATCTCTCTCTCTCTCTCTCTCTCTCTCTCTCTCTCTCTCTCTCTCTCTCTCGCTCTCGCTCTCCATTTGTTGACAATGTGTTACTACTTTTTAACTCAAACAAGCTTACTCTTTTGCCATTTTGTAGCCTCGCCTATATCTTCCTTTCAGAATAATTTTTTGCTGCTTATACCTCTTTATAAATATTTTTTGCACCTTCTTCCATATCGGTCTACTTTCTTATTTTGTCTCTTCAGACGTTTCCATTATTTTGATTAGATAGCTAGGAAAATATGTTTTCAAATTTTGTGTAACAAACAGCTAGAGTTTTTTTTAGAACTGTTCAACTGATATGCTTAGACCTGAACCACAATACTGTCCTTAAATTTGTCCTCGCTGAAATTTGATCAACTTAGTGTGTTTGATCTGTGAGGACGGCAATATCGTAAGCCGCTTAAGAACGTGATTTATTTAATTTCATTTCATTTTGTGCTGTTTTTTTTTTCTCACCCGTGTATGGGTGTATAACATAGAGCTTGTAACTAAGGGATTTTAATTTAAAAAAATAAATTTCTAAATAAGGTAAAGAGTGGAAAAAGCCTCATCTTCTAGGTTACGCCCTCCTCGACTAGAGCTTGAGGGTCTGATCACACCTTGCTGTGGACAGCATTTGATAAACAAAAAAAGGCCTACAAATAGACATCGGTATCTGGAAACGAGAATAATGATTGAACAAGACAGTGTGACTAGTACTTTAATTATTTTGTTTGATCGCGCTGTTGACATAGTCTTCCACTTCAATTTCATTCTGGTCTTTGGACCATTAAGTGGAACAGGCTAGAAAATGAAACAAGATGGGTGTGAATTTCAAATATTCATCTCGTCTTCTACATCAATCAATCCATAATATAAATTATCGATTAACACATAGAAAACAAACGTATTAATCAGAATTTCCTCTAAATGTCTAAATCAAAATTGAAGCGATTGATAGTTTTTAATCGGGTGCCATGGGTAGAGCTATCGACTAGCCTAGAATGAAAGTCCCAAATACCGCGGCTCTGTAAGTACAACCGTATGATGTACTGACAGTTCGGGATAACTTGTGGAGCATAAAAGCCACTTTTTATAAAATCTTATTACCCGCAAAAGGAATTTAGTGAACAGCAGTGGTCATTAGAAGCAAGACTCTGGCATGTAGTTCTAGATTTCCTTTATAGCAAGGAAAACGAGTCTTGTTGAGAGAAAATTAAAGATTGATGATTTAGAAACCTTTATCGTGCTTTATTATGTGGAATTTGTCATCATTTCTTCAGTTAACTGAGGAATGTCATTCATTTCTTTATCTTTGCCTAAATCTGGTAGAGCATCAGTTTGTGGTTTTGGCTGTTTGAATCAATGATTAACCTTGGGCATACTTCCATGTCAAATTTCTTGGCTCAAGTAAAAAAAAAACCGTTCATCTTGGGCAGATACTACCGAAAAATTAAGCAGTAAAAAGATGTGTATTTTACAAGTTTCATATTTGATATGATTGATCTTACAGAGGAGCAACGTGTATCTTTTACACATCCAAATATGACGCTGTACATCATGTGCAACATCAATAAATTTGAAATTTTTGTAAAAGAGTCTTACCATTACCGTAACATTATTAATGCTTAGTGAATTGACAAGGAGAAATACCGGTCGGTCAAAATCTTCAAAAAAATATATTTGGTGCATTTTTAAAGGCCCTGTCAGAAATAACAGGGCGCAAAGCACTGCATAGGCTGAAAGTTGAATTTTTTTCCAGATTGTAAAATCGCTTCACCGAAAGACCAAAAATCGCCTCTGACTCCAAGTAAATCAAATAGACAAGAACCAACCGAGTAACTTTAAACAGTACAAATCCTCTAAAGGCAAGGGTAAAAAAATCACTTTTATCTTCTGGATCGATGGGCAGATAGAGGGATAAAAAAGAAGAAGGGCCATAGAGATAGAGAAAGGAACAGAGAGAGAGAGAGAGAGAGAGAGAGAGAGAGAGAGAGAGAGAGAGAGAGAGAGAGAGAGAGAGAGAGAGAGAGAGAGAGAGAGAGAGATATGGAGAGAGAGAGGGAGAAACAGAGAGAGCTAAAGCTTGCTTATGGATAGCAAGGATCTGGATTTTTTTTATCTCTCTGAAATGACTTTACAAACAGAGCACTGAGCGACGTCCTCCGTTTGACTGATACACAGGAAGATATCGTTAAGACAAACAGACTTGGTAAGGAGTGAAAAGAGTAGGAATCGAAAGCAATGGATGAGATGAGGAGAAGGATAGGAAGCAAACGACAAGAGCTGTTTAAAGATTGATCGTAAGATACTAGGAAGATCAACGATTATGGTAGCCGCTACAAGGTATACTTTCTTTCTCTCCCCCGTTTTCTAAGGCCATGGAAAAGGGTGTAAGAGGGCAAAGTAAAGATGGGATCACAGAGTAATAGCGAGACAGGCAAAGAAGAAGGAGATTGGACAGGGTAAAGTTATTAAGGACATGGACGAGGGTAAAGTGAGGCTTAAGGAGAGGCGCAGTAAGGTAAAGGTCAGGAAGGTAATAATGAGTTTTTGTGGGGAAGAATGAAAGGAAACAGGGAGAGATAGATAGATAGATAGAGAGAGAGAGAGAGAGAGAGAGAGAGAGAGAGAGAGACAGACAGACAGACAGAGAGGAAGGAGGAGGAGAAAGAGGCGGACAGAAGAATAGATTAGCAGAAAGTAGTGTAGGCACATCGATGTTTATCAAAAGACATGAAAATACTAAACATCTGAGATCGAAGAGAGCCAAGGGGATCTACAAGTCTGTATTGTTTTCTTTTCTGTTTTGTTTTTTTTTTCAACCCAGCGATCCATGTTGAATATCGGGTGTAAACTCATCTTAAGATGGAAGAAAAGAGAGAGAGAAACAGAGAAAGAGAGAGAGAAACAGAGACAGAAAGAGAGACAGACAGACAGACAGGGTAGACAGAAATACAGACATAGATAGACAGAAAGGCAGAGCAAGACCGAGCGTGGATTAGAGAGAGAGAGAGAGAGAGAGAGAGAGAGAGAGAGAGAGAGAGAGAGAGAGAGAGAGAGAGACAGACAGACAGACAGACAGACAGACAGACAGACAGAGAAACAGACAGACAGACAGACAGACGAGTTACAGAAATAGATAGATAGAGAGAGAGAGAAAGAGAGAGAGAGAGAGAGAGAGAGAGAGAGAGAGAGAGAGAGAGAGAGAGAGAGAGAGAGAGAGAGAGAGAGAGAGAGAGAGAGAGAGATTTCACAAACATGAGGAAAAACAAGGATTAATATTTGGGTAGCCCATGATGTAATGAACCCCTCTCCCTCTAACTAAACGACAGCGTTCTTCATTTGTTGGCTCGGCTGACGCAGTTTGAAACTTGTAGTTATAATGTAATCATGTTTTCTACGTCGATTGATACACTGCCAAAAGCAATTTATCCCATACTTCAGTTTTTTTCACAACTGTACTCAATCTGAATCATTTGCACTATTTATGTAAAAATGTAGAAAAGCATTTTTAATTCTCTTTTTACCATTTTTTTTTACTTTTGGATAATGGTTTGTGCTTTAACGATAATAGTAACTAAAAGTCAAAAAAATGACAGTTGGAAGTTTAGTTCACTTTTATTGATAAGGGCCTTAATATAGTTGTCAGTGTTCATGTCTACGATTATCTCCCTTTTCTTCTCTTAAATGTTTTGACATTAGCTTTTCAGTTTTTGTGATTTTTTTTTTCTTAAATGCAAGGACGTGTACATTTGCAAACTAGGTAGAGTCTAATTTTGTTGCCCAATATTCTCTTCCGACATTCTCCATCAAAGATTGGTTACTCTTACTAGACACAAAGACTAACGTAACGGCAGTCAAGTTATTTCGTGGTCGATAGGAAGACATGAAAAGAGTCAATTAATCATGGAGTTTGCTACAGAATTCCGATGAGCGGTGGCGCACTGTTAGTTTAGAATACTAGTAAAACAAGGTTACTTTTCTTGTGCTTGCTGAGTTAGTCCTAAAGCTTCACTGAATTTTTCGCTTTCTGGTGTAAAGCACATTAATTTTATTGACCTCACCGACAAGTGTATTGACATGAATGTTGTAACTATGGCCAAAGCTGACAAGAATGTCTCTCGGGAATATAGCTGAGTGTTAATGATTTCATTAAATACGAATAAAATATAACAACAGGTTTTGTGAAGTGTCCAGGATTTCTTTCATTGTTTTAATTGTTCATAAATAAGACCATTGTGTGATGATGCGTTACTTTGTTTAAGTTCAAATCTTCGTTTAAGTCTAATAAAACATTTCAAAACTTAAGTATTCAGTTTTAAAATAACAGACAAACAGGACATATCAATCATAAAGTCAAAGATAAACCGAACTTAGTTCATAGATACAGCTTTCAAAATATTGCATTACTTAAATGAAAAATGATCACACGGAGCAAGTTTTCTATGCCAATTCCAAATTCTGGAGTAGTGAATGGACAAACGGTTTTTGCGATGAGAGCATTAAAAGGAAACTGTTGAAATAAGAAAATATTCAAGCAAGTCTCTACTTCTCTCAATAACCAGCCCAAATTCAATACACTTTTCACCATCTTCAGTAGAAAGGTAGCCAACTATTTAATATCCCTTTGGCAAAGGTGTCTATTACATTATAACAATCAACGTCGAGTTGTAGACTCCGATATGTCAATAATAAACAGATCCTCAAAGAATATAAAGATCGACCCTAAAGTCTAATCTCTTTCTCTCTTGCTATTCTTTTAATGATATTTTGAGATCTTAGTCACTTTAAATAAATTAACCACTTATCGATAATTTTTCGATTCGATATATAATACATACATGAATACAGATAAAAATAATTTTATGATCAACATATCATATGAACAAAGTGATCCTTCATTTACTTTTTTTTTTCGAAAGTTTGAATTTAACGTATGCAAGATTTGTATCAAGAAGAATAATACTTACCGTTAACCATCCGTATTTAATTTATAATAACCATTCTTTATAAGTTTAATATTGAACATTAGCAGTAAGCTATATTAAAAATTTGTGAATTGATTTGGTTTTACTGCCACATGCATGGGTGGAAAAAATATTTACCTTCTGTAGCAATTGTTAAGCACCATAGCGACAGAATTTTAGCTCAAGACTCGAATGATCTAAAGTAAAAGACTGAATTTTTCAAAAGTGATCCATATTTTTCTGGAAATTTCAAAAGTAGATGAAAGAATACCAGAGATAAGTAAAAAAAAGTCGATTGAATCCCAGATAAAGTTCTTGGATTTAACTAATTCACTGGTTTGAGTTATTCTTTCTTTTGAAAAATTAAAAAAAAAAGAAACGGAAAAATCTCATACATAAAACTGGCAGATTTTTCTGTTACTTTTGGCAAGCCAATTATCTTCGGAAGACAGAATGACCATCCGATATCTCCGATATTTACAGTATATGAAGACTAGTGATTTTTAGAGATTCATAAAAGATAAATTCTGACAATTATTTTGATTTATTTATGAAGTTAACTATATCCTATATCAGTTCGTAACTCAAAACATTTCCTCCAATCCTTATGTCCTCAACGAAAAAACAGAAGTTTTACAGTTGCAGTTTTAGTGCCCATCTGGCCAGCTACTGTTTTGTATGTGTGTGTGTGTGATTGAGTAGGGGATTAACTATAATTTTGGTTTGGGGATTCCGTGGCTTATGATATACTTAGATCATAAATTAGCAAAATTAGCATTAGTAGAAAAAAGTAGAAAAAAGAAACATTCTTAATTATCTTTTATTGTCAATCACTATTTACACTCTGGAAGTGTTGAAGCATGATTTCATCACTCCTAAAGACGCAGGGTCCATAGTTGGGTCAGATGCTTCAGGCTGCACAATGACAAGCTATGTCATGGTTCTTGTAGAATCGCCTCTGGTGTCAGCAGAATTTTTAAGTGAGGTATGCGAGGTCGACTTTTGTTTGACCTGTGAATTTTATTTTTGCTTTTTTGCTTTGTAAAGTCTCTGAGAAAACGTACCAATTCGTTAAAATCTATTCTGATAAACTGAAATAATTCACTAGGACACATACCATTCAAGCTTCTTCTTAGTGTATGTGGGATCGTCTTTATTATTTTTTTCATCTCGTCTGATCGTGAACCCATGACAAAACATGTTCGAGACACGTTCACTGATGCTGTTTTTGACAGTTTGGCCGCGAGTTTCTGTTGGACACACAATGTTTCTAAAACTGATCGAAGAAGCTTCCAGAGCTCATCCCAGGTTTCACTGTGAACAGGATGTCATCCAAATAAAAGACAACAAAAGCTATAAGATTCTTTGCATCGCATGTTGACAATCCAGAACGCATGAAATTGAACTCCATCAGGCCTATAGAAATTTGAAAGGCAGGAAAGTGTTTACACTCGTCTGTTAACAGTGTCGGCCAATATATCCTTTAGCCAAGTCCAGTTGGTGAAATATTGAGCCCTCTTGTGTGTAGTTAGCAATTCGTCTAAGATGGGTTTCGATCTCATATCAAAACCGCAATTTTGTTTAGTTTAGGAATCAATACAATGCCCAATCGTCTTGTCCCCTTTTTCATTACAATAAAAGGGAAAGAGAATGGGCTGTTTGATGGCCAAATCATTTCATTTGCCGTAACTCCTTTTCTACAGCTTCCGTATGAATGGGAGTGGGTATTGCTTCAATCGAAATAATGAATGATCACTCAGGCGTATCAAATATTTCTGACGCTTGACGAAGCATTTTTTTAAAGCGTTTTTCTCATACACCGTGTGTTTTGATAGCCTTTTTTCATGTTAAGTAGAAGCTTCCAATCGAACATTGCTCTTTCCACTCTCTTGCCAGCAGCAACTTCTAAAGGATGAATATGAAGTAGACTCACCATGTTAGTTATCAATGACAGATTTGCGACTGAAATGGGCTCTTATTTTTTTGTGTACGGAACTTTTCTGCGTTATCTTTTGATTGTGTTTGTCTGGTAAGTCGTGAATTGTTCACCGACTCTATATAAATAATAGTATTGCTTTCTCTCACCACCTCATTATGCTCTTTAATGTCAAGAATAAGGTTGTTTTCCTACTCGGGCACTGGACTCAGTATGTTGACTTCTTTTAAGAATTCACATAATGTCCAAGATTTGTTTTTAATTGCTCTTTGGCGTGCAATTTCTTGTTCCGCATTCAGGGTCGATAAAGTGCATGCATTTTGTATTGATTTCTGAAGTTCACTTTCATATTTGTTCACAATTACAAACTTCTCAGTAATATTTGATAGGGTCGTGAACGTATCATCAAAGACAAGGGCCGATCTATGAACTCACAGTTAGGACCCGTGTCAGATACCGCGTAACTAATGTTCCATTCGTTTTGTCACGGAAAAAATATAGATCTTGTATTTTTTAATTTGTTGTCACAGTTTTCGATGCTGTCGAGGTTTGTATGCGAAGCTCATTCGATAGAAACATGCTTTGGAATCTCCACATTGAACTGATTTTGACATATATTACTAATCATCTACCTGAGTGAAATCTCTGTTGTTCGGAGCTCTGTTGATCATCTCCAACGTTTCCCGAATCAAACAATGAAGCCGACAAAGAGCGATATCTATAAGAACAGGTAACTAATTCATTAAAAATCTAAATTTATGTCTAGATGTCTTTAAACATCCTTAAAATAAATTAAGAGCAATATAGGCATTTTTTGCGTGAATTCATAGCCTTCTAATAAGCGTTTTAAGGAATCTAAACAGATAAGGAAAGTACAGAATTTGTTTATTTCAATTTTGAAAAATTGCATATAATTTTAGATCTTTACAAAAGCTGATAATCATGCTCTTACAAGTAACAATAATTCCCATTAGATAGTGCGATCTTTTGTGTTAGAAGGAACTTTCGATAGCTGTTGGGAATGTACACAATTGGCTGATTTCCTACATTCTGATCCGGAGTCAACAAAGTCTATGGGGGAATAGTGTGATTATTCGATATAGGCGTAATGACAGTCTATGCAGCTGAGGGTTTTTTGTATCTTTATCGTCAGTCTTTAATGTGATGGAGGCTAAAGTATCCAACAGCAGTAGCTGCGAATGAGTTGATCGGTACCTCTCAAGCAACACCTGATATAAATATTTTATATTGCTTTTAGCGGTTTGTTTTATTTTGTTTGCTTCCTCTTTGAACAAGGTGACTAAATCTTAGTGGCGTAAACAGTCTATCATGGATGTGATCATAATTGTTTTCTGTTACTTCTGCCAACTCAGTCCACCTATCTAAAGGTCTAAGGTTGATCAGAATCTTAAATGAAAACCGTCTTTCGTGAATGCTACTTTAGAAACTTCACTAGATCTCGCTCAAGGAGTGTATTACATTAGGAGCTTCTCCTTTAGAAACTTCACTAGATCTCGCTCAAGGAGTGTATTACATTAGGAGCTTCTCCTTTAGAAACTTCACTAGATCTCGCTCAAGGAGTGTATTACATTAGGAGCTTCTCCTGACGTTACCTCTGGCAGAGCATTGAATTCACTGAGGTTGGATCCCATCTATTCAGTTTCGCTTGTGGTTCAAACGATCTTAGCAAGAGTCTCTCTGATCTCTGTTTTCTTGAACCCCTGATTTACATAGTGACTTAAAGTCCTGTCACCTGTGCTAAAGGCCGCTACACACCTTCATTCCAACTAAAATGGTTGAACCTAAGGTAAAAGCGAGACATTCCACAGCTGGTTAGTTGTGCCATCCACATACACTGGAGCACCTCCAAGGTCTGAGGTGACTTTGCGAGGTTGTAGGTAGTGGCGCAAAAAATGTTTCCAAATGAATTTTAAAAATTGTATCTTCCTCCGCTTCAGAGTCAAATGCTTTTACGAAATCAACTAGGCTTAGATATGTTGTTTTTCATCAGCCTGTTTCTACATTTTTTTTAATCAAATTTACTTTCCATAAACACTCATGTGACCGGTAAATTTCGATAAATCGAGAACTTTTCTTTTGATCACGAAGCCATTTTCAATTCAAATATAACAGTAAAATGATTGATAAAATTATTTTTTTTTGTGCAATTTGAATAGCACTCTTGTGAATAAAGCTAATTCAGTGAAAACGGGACGAGACTAGGCCTAAAGTGTCGCGGCTGAGACAAAAGATGCAGGTAACTAACCTAGAGCTCTATGTACTGTCTTGCGGGTGTTTTTGAGTGGAAATGTGTGTATTATGCAAAAATGCTTAAAAATAAATCTGTTTTCACTATGGGAGCAACAAATGTGTTTTTTTTTTACGCGTAGACTTTGCTTTTTCGTGGGCGCTGCTTTCTAACATATAACTTTAAAAAATATGCGATCAATACTTTTAAAGTTAACAAACCGAATTTCCATTTCCGTCCTCGCGGGTAGTTAGAAGTTGTCAGCCGCCGCTCCCTCTTGTGCCCCACGTGACCTTACAACAGGCCGACCCGATGTCAGAAAATCAAGCACGACGAACTTTTTGGTTCGCCCGTTCAGTCCATCGGTTTTTGCATCCACACAATCAGTTCTACATGGCAATCTACTGGTTACCAAGAAACTATCACGCAGAATTGAAGATGTGCATCGGGCTTTAGTCTTTTCGAAAACTCAGCTTCTTACTCAAACTGTCTTTTTATACGCTTTCCCTGTCTCTTACGTTTGTTCTCTTGTCTCTCTTTTCGCCTCTACAGTGTGTTCCACGTTATTGTATCCATTCCGATCCTATCTCCTTATGTCTTTGTTCCTTTACTCTTTGTCTGTCTGTCTGTCTGTCTGTCTGTCTGTCTGTCTGTCTCTCTCTCTCACTCTCACTCTCTGTCTATCTGTCTGTCTGTCTGTCTGTCTGTCTGTCTGTCTTTCTCTCTCTCTCTATCTCTCTCTTTCTTTCTTTGTTTCTTGCCATTATCAGAAAGAAGCAACTCTGAAATTTTACAGATAAAAGGATTCCACTTATAGCAGACATGTATTCATTTTTTTTTTTAACCCTTGTCGTGCTATGGGTAAGATTTATAAAGGATAACGAAAAATAAAAGGAAAAGATAGAAATTTGTCTGTTTTCTTTCATAGGAAAACTACAGGAAATAACCTATCCGCTCTTCCTACTATTACGTTCAAACAGATCACAACTTATTTTTGCCCTTAATCTCTCTATTGATATACTTGGAGTTATCTTATTTTTCCAGTTATCAAGTTTTGAAGATAAACAACCTACTTTTTCAAAACTATATGAGGACAAGCTGTCCCATCGAACCGAAAAAAGAAAAACGAGAAGTGGTTATGAGAAGTTGGAGGGGAGAGGGCGAAAACGGGTGTGTAGGAAAAGAAGGGGCGAGGAGACACAAACCTTGCCCAGTTTATGTAAACATACATTGCCCGAGGGGATGAAAAAAGAGTGTTCTGGGGAAAATCCAAGAAATCTAACATTAACAAGGGCTGCAAATTGAGTTCTCAAAAATCCAGGGGCTTCTTGGTATAAGGACGTCAAACTGCAAAACAAGTTTTGTTTGTGTTAATTTATTTCGAGCGTCTCAGCAGGACGACTGCTCTAAACTGTAACAAGACAAAAACAATTCCGAGTTGGTGACAGTTTGTTTTAGCCCCCCCCCTATCTCTCTCTCTCTCTCTCTCTCTCTCTCTCTCTCTCTCTCTCTCTCTCTCTCTCTCTCTCTCTCTCTCTCTCTCTCTCTCTCTCTCTCTCTTTTCCTTCTCTGTCTCTATTTTTTTAGTCTTTGCTTGTCTGGCTGTCTTGGTCTGTCTCTATCTCCCCCTCTCTCTTTCTTACCAACCAAACCAAATGCTTAGTTTTAAGTAGGATCGAGGAATCGAAGCGTGTCAACTTGTTTTTTTTACTATGGTAATACAATAATGTATAGTTATTGAAATTCAGGATCTTTATAAGAGCTTCTGTTAGAATGTTCATGTCTCACATATTTTAAAACAAACAGTTGAAGTTCAAAAGTATAATAATATTTTTATGCGTTTTTACAAAACCAATCCAATGTGTACGTGTACAAGGCAAAAATGTAACACTCCTTCCAAGCCCCTTCCCACTTTACTACTACTACTACTACTACTACTACTACTACTACTACTACTACTACTACTACTACTACTACTACTACTACTACTACTACTACTACTACTACTACTCCTACTACTACTCCTACTCCTACTCCTACTCCTACTCCTACTCCTCCTGCTCCTGCTCCTGCTCCTTCTCCTGCTCCTGCTCCTGCTCCTGCTGCTGCTGCTGCTCCTGCTGCTGCTGCTACTACTACTACTACTACTACTACTACTACTACTACTACACACTAATAGAAGAGCGTTTTCACGTAGCGCTTGCTCACTATAAATTTCAAAACATTGTATAAAGAGTCTCCGTTTGGCCATTACCAACCAAGATATCTTCCTGAACTGCCAGGGTCAGAGCTTCAGTCATTCCAGAATGTTGACAAACTCTCACACTGTCTCTGAGCGAGTACTCTGAAAACCTGGGAGGTGAATGTTGACAAACTCTCACACTGTCTCTGAGCGAGTACTCTGAAAACCTGGGAGGTGAATAATGTGTAAAGAACGTTCTCCACGAGTCAAAGATGGCACGTGGCCCAGCTAGGATCCTCGGACTTCCTGGTCCCGAGACCCTGTGACTGACCATTACACCAAGCCGTCTGAACTTCATACACGCCTCTGATCCAATGAAACTATTCAGCAAGTAAGGTTATCCAATGACATATTCTTCGAGCATATTAGAGGAGAAAAATAAATCAGAAACAGATTTGTTTTTAAAATAAGGATTGAGGTCAATTATCAGAGAAAGTATATTTTCTTAACTCCTCTCAGCTTGCCCCACTATATCTTGTATCTTCGATTATTTATTTCATACTTTTATAGCCAATTCAAATATCTTTATTATCTTTAACGCCTTCATCATAGTAAA
>JAWDGP010006776.1:222500-223587 GCA_033675545.1 Elysia crispata | reverse complement strand
CTAACCACACCGAGATCTATAATTAAGGATCTAGATTTCGACCTAACTGATTTTAGATCTTTTATCAGCACCAAGAGTTTGGATTGGACGAGAATTTCCTAAGCATGAGTTAAGGTACTAGACCCTTATCCAAATTTACCTGCACCTGGCCAAGAACTCTTTAATGGGGATTCTGCAGACTCTGAGCATTTCCTAAAAAACATTCGACGTTACAACTGTTGCATTTACAAATGACATCCATTTGGCTGTAAGGAGAGATTCAAACCCATGGGTGGAATCCCAACTTTTTAAAATTCAAGGTTAAGTCTGCCATCTTCATTGGTCTCATTGCTTCCCAATGATAAGTGAAACTTTAAAATTTCTACAAATCTACATTCTTGGTGACAGTGATCAAGTTAAGTCAAGACTGACAAATCTCAAACAGTTTTGAGCTTAAGCCAACTCTCATGCATATGTGACAAGAAACACTCTATAACTACAACAAATACATAAGAGAGTTAAAGTCGGCCTACCAATATGCCAGGCAGCAAAACGCTAAAAAACTATAGCATAACAATCCTTGAAAATATGAGACCCCAAGGTGAGCATGAGAGGCGATACAATGCACCAACATGTAAAGAAGTCGCGATTCTGATGCCGAACGAACCAGTTGGACATCGTGATATTGTGATATGTTCAAAAACTAATGAACTGAGACGTATTTATGAGTTGCACCCAGCTTATGACCCTCTTCAGTATACCTTGCTGTTCCCTACTGGGATCAGTGTGTGGAACCTTGATCTAAAGGCCCAGGAGAAAGTTTCACAGTTACAATTTTACCGGTTTCACCTTTGCGTAAGAGATGGCAATTATCTGCTGACAGCCAGACGTTTTCTTCAACAGTTTATTGTGGACGTGTATGCTAAAATTGAATGCGAGCGCCTGCAGTTTCTTAGGCGTGAACAAAGTACTCCAAGAGTAGACAGCTACAGAGATTTACGAGACGCTCTTTATTCTACAGATAGAGACCCAAGAAACATTGGCCAGTGACATTTACGGGTGGACCAAGGTATATGTTTGAGAGATGAACCTCTTATGGCAAAAGAAT